>PVKM010001375.1:28466-79057 GCA_004027735.1 Carollia perspicillata | reverse complement strand
AGAAAAGAATAAAGAAACAAGAATTCAAAAAAATGAGGAGAGGCTTAGGAACCTCCAAGACATCTTTAAATGTTCCAACATCCGAATTATTGGAGTACCAGAAGGAGAAGAGGAAGAGCAAGGAATTGAAAACTTATTTGAACAAATAATGAAGGAGAACTTCCCCAATCTGGCAAAGGAAATAGATTTCCAGGAAATCCAGGAGCTCGGGGAGTTCCAAAGAAATTGGACACAAGGAGGAACACACCAAGGCATATCATAATTACATTACCCAAGATTAAAAATAAGGAAAGAATCTTAGAAGCAGCAAGAGAAAGGGAGAGAATTACCTGGAAAGGAGTTCCCATAAGACTGTCAGCTGATTTCTCAAAACAGACCTTACAGGCAAGAAGGTGCTGGAAAGAAGTATTCCAAGTCATGAAAGGTAAGGACCTACATCCAAGATTACTCTATCCAGCAAAGCTTTCATTCAGAATGGAAGGGCAGATAAAGTGCTTCTCAGATAAGGTCAAGTTCAAGGAGTTCATCATCACCAAGCCCTTATTATATGAAATATTAAGGGGATTTATCTAAGAAAAAGAAGATAAAAATATGAATAATAAAATCATAGCAAATTCACAGCTATTAACATCCACACCTAAAACAAAAACAAAAGCAAACTAAGCAAACAACTAGAACAGGAACAGAACCACAGAAATGGAGATCACATGGAGCATTATCAACAGGGGAGTGGGAGGGGGAGAGAGGGGGAAAAGGTACAGAGAATAAGTAGCAAAAATGGTGGGTAGAAAATAGGGGGAGGTTAAGAATAGTGTAGGAAATGTGGAAGCCAAAGAACTTATATGTACGACCCATGGACATGAACTAAATGGGGGGAATGCAGGTGGGAGGGGATGTGGGGGCAGAGGAGAATAAAGGGAGGAAAATGGGACAACTGTAATAGCATAATCAATAAAATACATTTAAAAAAGATGTAACTTTTCCATTTATACTTGGAATATATTCCAATGGATTTTCATACTTCACGCTCTTCATTTCTAATTTCTATTTAATTGTTTTATTTTCTGTTTTGCCTGAAGTCTAATTTTAAATTCCCAAGAATTAAGGTTTTGGGGGATTCTGGATTATCCTTTTGTAGCTAGTTTCTATTGTATATAGAGATTGTGGTCTGATATGATTTTGTTGACATAGTCTTTGTGGCCAAAAGTATGGTAAATTTGGGAGAATATTCTGTTTGTGTCAGAAAATATTGTTCATGTTTATGAAATCAAGTTTCTTAATTGTGCTGTTAAAAATCACTATATGTTGATTCTTTGGAAAGCAGCATGTGTGTATTGAAACCTCTTACTATGATTGTGGATGTTTCTATTTCTCCCTCATGTGTTTTAAAGCTATGTTGTTACATATATAAAGAGTCAAAGTATTATCATGGTTTACAATCCTTTCTAACTATAAATGAACAGAGAGAATAAACAGTGTTGTTCATACCCTTAAATTTTTTTTATTCTTTAAAGCTAAGCAAGAAAAATGAAGAAAAATGGAAATAATTACATTATATTCAAATTGCATAACAAGTCATTCCTATACAATTAAAGTTGTATAATATTTCATTCCCATTTTCTTCTTTTTTCTGGAAATCTTTGTTAGAGAAGTAAACAATGGTAGGAAGAAAATCAGCTTCAAATATATTTAAATTGAGAAGTTCATAATCTGGGGGGCTTTTTGACTCTGAAACAAAATGTGAGACTCCTATACTGGAATAAAGATGACGCAAGGAAGCACAGTCAGGAGTAAATCAAACCCGGCTTCTGAATCTATCCTTTTGGAAACTTTACAACTAAATGAATATATAATAATTGTATAATCAATGTTCCAATAATGTTGTACAGTTCGTTAAATGCAGTAGTAGACATCGGGAAATGTGTAAAAATTCATTCAAAAACTACCAATGTTTTCAGTTATATTTTTAAAAATATCACTTAATAAGCATCATCATTAGTAGCCTAGACCAATGGAAGTATGGACTCCCTGAGCTACAGACTGGAAACAATGAAAACAGGAATCCATAGAAACAGGGCAAACTTGAAAGAAATTAAACTTTGCACAAGCATCAGTCTCAAGATCTAGTTAGTCTCCCTGGAAATTAATTTTTCAATTAGACATTGACTTCCTCACCAGGGGACAGAGAATGAATTTGTAAAATGTGTTTCCACCCACCTTTTTTGCTTGTGAGTTCCAGTTACAATGAAATGCACCAAGAAAAGAAAAATCTATCACAAGTGCGGGAATCCTCCAACATGACCATTGAGATTAAGGACATAATTTGGGTTCCAAAACCTATGAAGGGAGTTTTAAAGACCTCAACAGACACCCACCAAAAAAATTCTACCTGATCTGACAAAAACATAGTTATAATTTCATTCACACTGGATGGCTATTGTTGTGTTGGCCATTGTCATTTTTTATTTGACAATCTAAGTATAAAGAGGTCACTGCCTTTGACTATATAGTCTGGTATTGCATGTTTTAAAAATTCTTGTAGTACACCGGTTGAAAATCGCTGATCTAGGTATTGTTCTGGCTCCAGGATTACCACAGAGGGTGATCAAATACCATTGTTGATATTGCAGGATAGTACACTGCAGTCTTGTTCTGGGTCTTCCTTGAGTTTTTCCCATTCTATCAAAAAATGTAGGCAGGCCTCTGTGTCCTCTTGTTTCAGAGGATTTGGATTGAGGTCAAACAGTGGAATTCACCTCAAGAGAGCCCTCATTGGCTGGCTTTTGTTTTCAAAAGTCTGCTTATTGATTGTGCCAGTTATTTTGGGGCCTCCATTGCCCACAACTAAACCTAATCCTAACTGACATTGGAATTACTTCCAACCCAATGAATGGTGATTCAGAGAAAAATGTAATTTAATCTTAGAGAAATCATATTATGTTATTTTTGCACACTAGAGTTTGGGATATAATTCCTACTCCTGCTCTATTAAGTTTGGAAGAATTTACAATTATCCTGAAGATGTTCTCAGTTGGTGTGCATATGATTCACCTGAAGGGCTTGTTGAAATAAAGATTGCTGGGCCCTACCCCAGAATTTCTAATGCAGTAGGTCTGGGGTGGGACTGAGAACTGCATTTCTAACAAGTTTCCAAGTGATGCTAATACTGCTGGTCTGAGACCACACTTCTGACAGCCACTGTTTTATACTAATTCTCAAAGTATCTAAGGTAAAGGACAAGTTTTACTTTATTTTGTTTTGTTTTAATATTCAGTCTATCATGAACTGATGCCTTTGTAAAATACCATACAAATAAATCACTTCAAAAATAAAATAATAATAATGTATTCAAATACAAGCCCCACTTTAAAAATTATTATTTGAATTCAACATGTGCAGAGACACAAAATTACTCTGCAAATGGCTATAGAAGTTTCCAAATGCTGACTGTTGATGTCTACACTTACCTTTTTGTAGACTGGTCACAGAAAGGTCATAGACAGGCCTGACCCATATTGCACTATGGTACTCCAAGCTTGACAGAGTAGGTCTGGGGCCTTTGGATGCTTCCTGTCTGAGAAATTCATCCAGGAGAATCTGAAGACCTCAAGCCTAGGCTAGAATCTCCTCCAGCCCTTATTTCTATTGGCCATCTGATGGAAAGGGCAAGGTGGTGATTTGTGCAGAGCTGGTTCAATGGTATAGAGTGCTTCCTAGCACTGCTCACAGTAGAGCACTATAGAGGAGCTTCTGATGGCAAACTCTTAAAAAAGAAGTTAACGATGAACTACCATCATCAGATCTCCCTTTCCTACAGATCCCTAAAAGGATCTGTATCCTTTTAAAAACACTATTTATCAATAAATGACAACATATTTTGTGCATTTACTAGGTACCAGGAATAATGATAAATTGTTTATAATTAATGTATGTGCTTTACACATATGTCATTTAAATTCTCCATCACCCCACAAGGCAGGTGAAGTCTTTAACCCCATTTTCAGAGGAGAAAAAAAGTAAGGCCCAGGAAAGTGAAAAAACTTGCTGAGATCATAGTGGGAAGTTGTGGGGGAGTGCCGCCCACAGACACACACACACCACCACCACCACCACCACCACCCTGCCCCCGTCCACCACGGATGAAAATAATGCTACCAAGAGATGATTTGCTTGGGGAGGAAGGGTGGCTAGCTTCTCTCTTGGGAGAAGGGCCCCAAGTCCTTGCCTCAATGGCTTTTTATTAGGTTCGTAACACAAATGGATACAGGTAAAGCTCATCAATCGATGTCAGGTGGCAAGGATCAAATAATAGATAACATTTCAAAGAAATCTGAGGGCTTAATCTGAGTCAGTGTCTGTCAGGTCAGGGGTTGCAAAAACTTTAGGAGACATACTCATTTCCTGCCCAGACCCTTATCATATGGATGATAGCACTCTTAGCAAAGCGGCTTCACAGCATTTTATGAAATCTTTGTTGTGCCTGATTACCCTGGAACCTGCTCTAGCTGGCAGAGGGCTGCACCCCTTCCCTGTCAAGATTCAGGCTTAAGTGGATTAGAGCCAGGAAGCACTTCTCCCAGAGCTTCTCCCAGATGGAAAAGGGACTCGGGCTATGTCAGAATAGCCAGGGGGTGAGGGTCCTTCGCCCTCACTTGCTGCAGTCCCCATTGAGTCCTTCCTAGATGGCCTCCCACATGATCGTGTCTGCTAGGGTTGCCCCTCCTCTGAGGGTCATACCTATAGCCTCTGACTAACTGACCAAGCACTGGGGGCTAGAGATGGCAGAAGCAGCTCTCTTGCCAGAGAAATGAGCTTTGTTTCCTCAGTGGCTCACAGTCTGGAGGTCCCTCACTCAGCTTTAGCCCCCTTAGCCCTGGGGGGGGGGGGCTGTTACAACTCCTGAAACCAGACAGAGCGGTTCCCAACAGGAAGTGGCACTTAAACTAGGTCCATGATTTTAACCACAAGGTTTTATTCCTTATTTCACTTGAAATCATTTTCTGCAGAAATACAGGGTAGAATAAACTGTGAGCTTAATGCACAGCATCCTAGAGAAGGTACCAGCAGACCCAGCCTTAAGTCTAGACTGCCTGTAACTAGCCAAGGGCATAGGAGAAGTTCTGGTCCCCTTCGGACATCATTGAGTTGTCATCCATAATTTACTTTAAGAAAAAATTTCCTCAGGAATTATGAGACATTTTATGAAAAACAGGTTTAGGGTCAAATACATTTAGGAAACACTGAGAAGGATAGCGCCCACTTTAGGATTCACATTCTGGCATATTAAAGGCCCTGGAGGCCCTCTGGTGAAATGGTTTTGATTTTATTTAACCTAGCATTTCCCAAAAGTCATGGAACACAAGCCCACTTTCATATTACAAATATCTTAAATAACAGTGGAATACAGTTCTGGAAACAATAACATAAAGTTTCTCCAGTTTCAAAATTCTGTGAGTCTGACTTGTATTCTTATTGACATAAAATAGAAAAAATGCCAACAATAATAAGATTAATAATAATAGCTAAGCCTTACAGCTATCATTAGCTATGTGCTAGATGGACTAGAAACCCAGATACTGTTCTAAATGCTTCACGTATTAACTCATTTAATCCTTATAACCAATGTACTTTAATAATTGTAGACATTATTATCCCCACTTTACAACTAAAGAGACTAAGGCCCTAAAAAGAATAATTTCATGTGTCTCAAACTGAATCATTTCTTAGACTTAGATTTTCTGACATGCCCTAAGGAAAGAATCCAGAAATGAAATAAAGGCAAGCCCATTTTTATTTTTACTTTTTGCCTTGTGTGCTTCATTTGCATATCAAAGCACTATAATGTGACTGTAATCAGCACTGTTTAATGTCTCTGACTTTCTTTGACTCTCTCTCTGTTTAGCATAGTTCACAGTCATTACCTCTTGATCAAGTTACAGACAAAAGCAGCCTTCAAATTAGGCCCATTAAGATTTGTTTTTAATGAGGAGATGATTCCTCTAACAACACAAGCCAGATTCAGTTGGGTCTGATTACACAGTCATGCCATTTGCAGAAAAAGAAAAAAAAAGAAAAGAAAAAGCAGAGTTTTGCCTCTTCAAATGATTTCAGCCAGCCTTGAATAACTTGATGCCACTTAAAAGCATATAGCAAGTGTAATATTTGGGACTTCTGATGGAAGAAGCAATCACATGACCTGTGCTCAGTGGGAGAGTTTCTATTTCCAGGATTTGAACTTCTTAGAAGGCAAATGCTCAGATTCATAGTATTGAAAATCACAAGAGGGAAGATAAATCCTTTCTTTTTATAAATCTGAGCTGTTTTGCTTTCATTAAATTCACTTGCCAACCTCCTTCATCTTTCAGGAATAAATACCCTGTGAGACTTGAATAAAACAATTTGATATTTAACTATACCGTTTTGGGATCTTTTTGCATGCTATTTTTATTTTAGTTATATTAAATAATAAAAAACAATCTTTTGCACATTTACTTTCTAAGATGTTTTTCCACCAAAATTATTTCTAGATAGATTTATATCCTTTGCATACTCATTTTTGTAAGTCTGGGGTTAACAAATCTTAGTTGTACTTTATTAAATACCTCAAGCAATCATTTCTTATATTCAGAATCTACCTAATACATGTATTGATCTGAAACTCTGGTATAACAATATGTAACAGGAGAGTGAATTTGAGTCATCATACAACTCAAAGACTCAGTATTTCCCAAAATTGGTCCAAAGCCTCTTTCATTTCTTATTGTAGCACTACTATGAAGAGATATGATAAGCTTCCTTAAAGATTTAAAGTTGTTGAGTAACTTTTAATTGTCAGAGTTTTTTGCCCAAAATTGAACTTAGCCTGAATGTTGGAACAGATCTTAAAAACAGACAGGGAGTGTAATAGAATATTTTAGCAAGAAAAACAATCACTACCACTACACGTGACTCTACATGTAGAACTGGGGCTGGTCGAATAATCTGTTTGTTCTGTATCAACATGGCAGAAACCAGCTTGTAGTGTTTGGAACTGAGTGAATGGAACATGGGAAATTAAATGGCCAAAATCAGGAGGCCAAGGTCTAACTTGATCTTGAATACTATCATCCCCCTCTCCAGAAAATTGCATGCTTAGGCACCCACTCTCATAATCACACATGTAACTCAGTGTAGTCACTTTTACAAAGCAAGTGTTCAATTAATATGGTTTCCTTTTAGTTCCATAAATACATGTATTTCTTTCCCAGTTACAGTCTTTTTCATACACTATCCTGTATTTCCAGAATGTTTTTTAACCAAACATTTATTATGGGTCACTTCTATTCTCTTTTTTCCTAGTTCAAATAAGTCACTAGAGAAGCTTTCCCTGAGCATACTTTCTAAAGCAAATGTACCCAAAACTTGTTATTCTCCATATCTTCTCCTTGTTTCTCCAAACATCACATTGAATTGATTTATTGTGCTATTATTTTGAGCCTGTATTCTGTATTACAATGTGTGTTCTTTGAAGAGACAAAAATGTCTATTTTGTCCCCTGCTATATCTCCTACCCATAGAAAATATGATAAAATTGATATTTTATGTTTTGTTTGCTCAGAAGAATGTAACTTCTTACTCATATCTCATTGTTCATTGTGAGAGTTTCACTTCCTAATATAAATTTCCTTCACTGGAGGGAAAAGTTCAGCTTTATGTGTATCCCAATTCCTTCATCCTCCAACCCCCATACATTCTCAATGTGATTTTCCTATTGCCTCTCAATGAATGTTGTAGGTAAAAACATTGGAGAACTCTTTCCTTTGAGACTTCACTTAATATTTCTCCCAGATGAACTTACTGCCTCACAAAAGGACTCTTTGTCTTTTGAATTTAACCAGCTCTTTGTCTAGGCTGGTATCCAGCACTACAGGAGTAAAATGTCAATGCTCTCTATTTAATCAATGTTTTATTCTTGGCTTGAATTTCAGCAGGGGAGATGAAACAGCAATTCAAATGTCATTGCAGATGTATTTTTGTCCCTTTTTAATCCCTTGTCTATGTTATGTGAATCTCAATCATTTATAATTTATTTTCAATCTGTACAAATCCCTTGGAGAAATGTGCGATTCATATGCTACAAGACCCAACAGCTGTGTTGACATTACACCAAACCAAAAGTACCCCTCGTCTAACTTAAGAGGTCGTTAAGCCTTTTCTCTTTTTTTGTCAAAATTTCCAGAACTTATTGTTCGTAGAGCAGTGGTTCCCAAATTTCATTATGTGGAACACTAATCTCTAGTGATATTTTGTCACCTGCCCCCAAAATAAAATGGTTTTATAGGGCATGAAACTTGAGACCTATCTCAAAACCAACTGTTTAATTTGGTTTACTTTTTAGCAGCTTCTCAATTTATTTGACTGTAGCAGTGGTTCATAGACTGTACTCGCTTTGGAACTTGTCAGAAATGCAAATCCTTGGAC
Organism: Carollia perspicillata; assembly: GCA_004027735.1. Taxonomy (NCBI): domain Eukaryota; kingdom Metazoa; phylum Chordata; class Mammalia; order Chiroptera; family Phyllostomidae; genus Carollia; species Carollia perspicillata. The sequence goes on along the minus strand of PVKM010001375.1, from coordinate 70,597 downwards.
CCCATCCCATATCTACTGAACCCAAAAGAGCAAACAGGAGGCCTAGCAACCTGTTTTTTCTCAATCCTTCCAAGTGAACTTGAAGTATGTTCTTTTAAGAACTACTGGACCATGGAAGTTTTGTATTGGGATTACCTTCTAATATTTTGAGGGCACTATATTCAAATCACCTGGGAAACTATTCGCTAAGTCTGGAGTTCGGCCCAAATTTCTCACAAATTCCTAAGTGACATTAATGTTGCAGGTCTGTGGGGCATACTTGGGGTAGCAAGACCATAAGGCACCCCCAAACAAGGCTAGAGCATGCATGGCTGACATGTATGGAGAAGAATATTTGGACAGGAAGAATAGAGATCATGGGCAAAATGTTTCTCATTGCCCACCTAAGCAGCCCTCCTCCTGCCATCCATGGACGTTGTTGGAATATGGGTGGAAATGGCAGCAAGATGCACCTCACCTGGCCACCTACCTACAACAGCCAGTGTTCAGAGACATGCTCATGGCAAAGGAAGAGGTGAATCCTAGAACATGGGAATTTTTTTTCACTTACAGCAACGGTCCCCAACCTTTTTGGTACCAGGGACTGGTTTTGTGGAAGAAAATCTTTTCATGGCACCACAGGATTGGGGGATGGTTTGGGGATGATTCAAGTACATTACATTCAAGTTCACCTCCTACTCTGGGGCCCAGTTCCTAAAAGGCCTGTATCAGTACTGGTCTGAGACACAGAGGTTGGGGACCCTTGACTTACAGGTAAAAAATTAATAGTTATGTGATCCTGCAGAGCTCATATAACCTCTGTGAGACTCAATTTCCTCACCAGTCAGCCAATATTAATAGCACCTGTTTACTATTTGTAATGAAATTTAAGTATGACATTCTTATAAAATTCTTGTTCTGTGGCACATAGTTAAGTACTTAATAAATAACGATGATGATGATGGTGCTCCCATATAAAACTAAAACATTACAGACTCAGCCTCATAATTCAATGGAGAATAGGATGTAGTGATATAGAAAAATGACTTAAACCCAGTAGGCCAGAGCACAGGTCCCCCTCCCCTAGTGTAAACGGCAAGGCCAGCCAGTGAGGCAGCCAGGAGATAAGGTGCTAGGCCCGCTCCAGTCAAAACAGAGTGCTAACCAAATGAAGAAATCTGAATTAACCCCTGCGTTCCCCTGCATTCTGCTTCTGTATCTCGCTTCTGTCACGTAGCCACGTAGAGATAAAGTATATAAGCCCAGTAACCCCTTTGTTCAGGGCCCAGAATTTGGAGTTGGACTCCTCTGGGACCACGTGTGAATAAAGGATCGTGCTCTTAGCCCCTCCGGTGTCTGGTCATTTCGATTTTCTGTAACAGTAGAAGAAGAGATCAAGTCATCTTATTTTCCTTCCATAACTGGGAAATGCAAATTGTATATTTTCATCTTGATTCTCTTCCTACAGCTTCAGATGTCAAAACCACCTACCTAGACATCTAACGGATTATTAACTGTGAGGTTAGTGAATAGTAGAACTATCCATCCTTGTTCTTTTTAGTATGACTAGCATAACAATAGTCCTGTATAAGGATTTAAACCCTTCCCTTATCTCAGAATATTCCAAGGAAGATTTACTATTTGTCTGGGCTCTCAGCCTTCTGTTGTGTGGATCTAAGTGATGGGTGAGGCAGAAACATGGCAAGAGGTTACATAGCCAGAAAAGCCAGGGAAGCACACACAGAAGAACTGAGTCAGCAGGTATTAGTGCAGGGCCAGGAAGAGGAGACAGAAAAACCAGCAAGGGCTGGAATTTGGGGTTATGTTAGGGAGAAGAAGAGAGATTGTGAAGAGCAACTGCTATAGCAAGAGAAACAAATAGATGGTTAAAGAGAGATTTAAAGGAATTTCAGGGGTCACAAACTATACATTTTGTTCCCACATCTCTTGGGGAGATTTTGGTAGAAAGCTAAATTTATTTTTATTGTTTTTTGGATGTCATACTTGTTACATTTTTTGCTCTGACAACATGCTGAGACTGACCTGAGATAATCTGGTATTATTCAAACAACCTCTGTTTCCATATTTTATAAGTACTTACTACATTTATAATCAGAAAGAATAATACCCCACTCTCTCATCCTTCTTCTCTCTCTTTCTCTCTTCCTTTCCTTCTCTCTCTCTTCCTTTCCTTCTCTCTCTCTTAATAAAGGAAATATTCCCTTAAAGACTCAGACGTGTCTATATTAGTTCCTCACAATTAGGGGCAATTTCAACCCCTGAGGGACATTTGACAAAGTCTGGAGACAATTTGGGTTATCAAAATAGTGGGCATGTTACTAGAAGCTACTTACTGAGTAAAGGTGAGGGATGCTGCTAAACATTTCACAATCACCGCTTAGCCCCATCCCCCACAACAAAGAACTGCCAGGTCCAGATGTTAATAGTGCCAAAGTTGAAAAACTCTGATCTAAATTATTAGAAAATTTCCTTTCTTAATTCCCACTTCCAGTGTGTGATTTAGATAATTCCTCTGATTATAATTTACACACTTCAATACCCATAATTCTAAGAGAAAAACATTCTATATATCAGGTACAAAACATTAACTATTCTTGGGAAACTTCCTTCTATCTTATCATCCATCATAGTAACTAACCTTAATAAACTACCAAGTTTCTTTGGAGATCCCTATTATAATAATAAACTCAATTAGCTAATAAATAAAATGTCCAACTCTATAACATCAATTATGTTTGAAATTTTCTTGCCAGGAACAAAATGTACAGTGACTTTTGTGTGATTTGCATGACCAATGTTTTTGCAAAACCATTGTCTTGGAGGATCATTAGCCCAGCACTTGAAGAGACAGTGAGGCCAAATGGAAGGGGCCTTGTCTGATCCTTCTGAGCTCAGTTCTAGGTCCAGCTGTGCCATCAGTGAGCTCATGTTCTTGGGCAATTCACGTCACTTATCTGGAGCTCAACAGCCTCATCTGCAAAATTAGTAGGAATTGGATTAAGTATACTCTAAGGTCTCTTCTGGTTCCCTCTAAACTCTGAGAGCTTTCTCCTCCCTGAGAAATAATGCCTCTCAGTTGACCTTTGAAAGACTATTAAATAAAGTTCAGGTCAGCCTCAAGCTCAAGGAAGTATTTGTGGTATTTCTAAAAAAGTAAGGAAAGAAAGGAGGACGGTATGGCACATTGCCACTGGTAAACTGAATATATCTAAATGGAAATTTAGCATTTTCCCCAACTGAGACAAATTCAGATCTAAATAGAATTTGAAAAATATTAAAAAGTAGATTCCCACAGAAAACAATGAATCAAAACTAACTAACATCTGTTGGACTATTTTTTTTAAGTCAAGCCAACACCATATTAAATTGTGGCTGGTACTTGTTCACTCCTCTTATTCTCTCCCTTCCAACAACATCTAAAATAAAAAAATTTAAACAACATAAAAACAATTTGCATTGACTTCATTGCAACAGAATGCAAAACAAAATGCATCTTTGAAGTCCCCAGCACAGATGGCAGGTCCCAGCTCTCCCATGGTAGATACTAAGCAAAAAAGTGACTGAACCACAGGAAGCTGAGGAGACCACAAATATCTAACACCACAAACTGCCCCTGAGGAACATGAAATGCATTAAACTGATGTATCTTTCTAAAGTAACCCATTCCTGGGTCTTCTGAGAGAAGCCGTTCTTTAAATTTGAAATTGTCTGTGGATTGTAACAGCAATAGGACATGCTCTCTTGAGCCTCATGTTTTAGTGGGAGGCATGGATTTATGCTTCTTTGTTGATGTCTACCACCTGGTTCCCATAGTGACTTGTAACAGACATTTGTAAGAAAGCTTCCTGAAGTGTGAAGTAATGTTGAGCCAATTTTTTGACCTCGACACATAGTTAGAAATAAATTTTATATCATTTTCCAGTATAAATGTGTGCACATAACACATACACACTTCCCCAAAGTACTAATCTTTCTCTGATTTCTCTTGTGTCTGGATCTATACACCAATCTCTTCTGTTCACATCACCACATCAGTGTTCTTACCCCACTCTCTGGTTGCCTCATTTGTCTAGATGATGCCTACTTCCACTCAGGCTGAAGGATCTGCCCCTCTACACTGGGTTCCATGGCTTTAGCCTTTTTACAACATCACAAGCTACATAAATAGATCAAACAAAGTGAGTAAACTATGCAAAAACTGAATTTTGAATCTCTTGATTTATCTCAGAGCATCACAGAATTTTAAAGCAAAAAGAAACCGTAAAAATTATTAAGAGCAGTGGTTGACAACTTATGCTTCTTATATATCAATAAAAGCTGTTGTACAGTCTGTGCCTAAGCACTGTGGTTCAATATTATAGAAATACTAGGGGAAATTTGTCCACTTATTTGTAATACAACTGAACAAATAGAATTTTCAAGTTTTTTATATGACTATGATCAGGAAAAATCATTGAATATATCTTTAGTTAGTGCTGTTTGCTTTTTTATTGTTTTAAATATTTTATTTATTTATTTATTTTTAAAGAGAGGGGAAGGGAGGGAGAAAGGGAGAGAGAGAAACATCAGTGTACGAGAGAAACATTGATCAGTTGCCTCTCAAACACCTCCTACCAGAGACCTGGCCCGAAACACAGGTATGTGCCCTGACTAGGAATTGAACCAGTGACCATTTGGTTCTTAGGCCCACACTCAGTCCACTGAGCTACACCAGCCAGGGCTGCTTTTTCTTTTTTAATCTTCATCTGAGAATATGGTTATTGATTTTAGAGAGAGAAGAAGAGGAAAGAGAGAGACAGAGAGAAAAACAGGGAGGGAGAAACATCAATCAGTTACCTCTGGTAGGCACCCCAATGGGGGATTGAACCTGCAACCTAGGCATGTGCCCTGACCAGAGATCAAACCTGCATCCTTTCTGGTGTACAGAACAATGCTCCAAGCAACTGAGGCACACTGCTAGGGCTTGCTGTTTGCTTTTTTTAAAAAGTCTCTAAAATCATGGGGGAACTATTTTTTAAGAGTTCTTGATGGTTTAAAATTTTTTGAGAGTCACTGGTTTAGCCCATTCCCTTAAATTTCACAAAGCTAGAAGCTGAGGTCCAGAAAAGTCAGGTAATTTTTAAAGCCCATATAGTATATAAGGGCACAAGTAGAATGAATTATCATAGTCTAAAGCACAAAATTCCCCTTCAAAGGCACAGATAATTTATTTCATCATTATGTTACAGAGGTAATGTATTATCCAGAATTTCTGTCAACAGTCAAGTATAACAATATAGCAAACATGAATTAAGACCTACTGAACTCAAAACTGGATGAGATTCATGAGAAACTATAGAGCTTAATTCTACACAATCCTTGACTTCAAGACCTTATATTTAATAGCATCTGCATTCATTCTTTTGTTTAATTTACAAAACAATACTATAGGGGTAAATGTCACATTATTCCTAACTTGTAGATGAGAAATTCCTATTGTTGGTAACCTACCAACCAGTATTCTGAGCTTGATGTCTCCATCACTTCTATATATTGCACAGGTACTTTGAGAATTCAAAGAAAGTAGAGGTAAATTTCTGATTGCGAGATCTGTGTAAGTTTTCTTAGAGAATCTGGGAATTTGAAGCATGTGATTGATTTCAACAGAAAGAGACCCAAAGAAAAGACTGTTTAAGGCAGAGAAAAACCAAAGGCAAAAGAAAAAAGTGAGAAGAAAATTCTAGACTTAGTACTTAGAGAATATAGCTAGGGTCTAACTACAGAGGCCCTTGAATGCCATTCCAGGAAGCCAGTGATTCCCAAGGGGTATTCCACAGAGTGCAGTTTCTAAGGGATGTTAACAGGTGTTAAACAGTGATGCATGGCTGAATAGGTTTGGAAAAATACCTATTAAAATATTTGATGGGCTCTTTACTGCAGGACTGTTCAGAGCCTTCAATGAGCTAGTGTGCATTATGAATATCCAAGAATAGGAGAAAATTTGCAGCATTCCCCAGATTTATTTGATCGCAGAATAATCATTATATTATTGTTTTTCTCAGAAAGTGGCTGACAGACTAGTGTTCCATAGATTATACTTTGAGAAACAGTGCTATTTGTGGTGGAAAACATTAACAACAGAGCTGAACTTAGGAAAACTGACCTGACAACAGAGGCAAAGACGTTGAGAATGAAGACTAGAAGACAAGGTAGAAGGCCATGGTTAGGGGCTTGGCTTGGGCTCATGATTGCCTGAAAGTAAATCTTGGAAGTAGGAATAAAAACTTACAAATCAATGTGCACTTTTAAAACAATCAATCAAACAAACAAACCATTTTGGAAACAACTGATGCATATTGAGTACAGGCTGGGTTTTAGATGGTTTTAAGGACTTATAGTTAATTTTATGTTATAATATCACTGTTGTTAGTACTTTAAAATATCTTTACATGTTAGAAACATATTGAAGTATTTATGGGTGAAATGACTTACTTTAAAAGAATGCAGATTTTTAAATGGATTAGATGAAATCAGAATAGCAAGAAGTTGATAAGGTTGATGTTATATTATTTTTTTGGCTTTTGTGTATGCTCCCATATTTCCATAATAGAAAGTTTAAAATGAAATCAATGTGGGAGAAATTGGGAAGAAACATTCTTCACCATCTTACATTGGATTCCCTGGGGAATTTGCTCCCAGGTCTTCACTTTTGCATGCAGTGCTCTGAGATTAAACCCTGGAGATTGCTAGAAAAACTGCCTCAGGGAGATACTAAAGTGCAGTGCAGTCACAAGGAAGCTCTCAGGTGCTTCCGGATGTTGGGGGGCACCTGACGTCAGGGGCCAGGCCTTTATAGACCTCTTCCTGTACCACACCCACATACCAAGCTGACTAGTCAGTGAATTGTGACCTGTCTCTAGAGAACAGGTATAACCAAGGACAATTCCTAGAGAGGAACTCCTATAGCTAACACTCCAAACTCTCAGCAGTTGAGGTAACAAGAACCTCAGTGCTGAAGGGGAACCTGGGCAGCATATCATGGCAAACACCATACTCTCCATTTCTTCATCCTTAAACACTTAACAACAATGATAGTTTTTTCTCATAAGCATATGCAGTGGATGATCATGTTTGTGTATTGTTTAGTTGGGTATTATAAAAACATTACATATTTGATTAAAGAGGGCATGTGTTGACAAGAAATAGATCTATTGCTTTAAATTCATCTTGCAAATGGTTTTCATTGAAATAGCAGGAAACTAATGTCCTTTTAAAACTTTATTAAAATCATCTGGATATGCTCAGCCTAATAAAAGCAGAGTACATGGCGGCTGGACTTCCTGTAGCTTTAGATATGGAGCAAAAAGAGGCTTAAGTAATCACCTACACTTAAAATTGTGTAGAAAAGATATGTTACTGAAGTCAGAAAATAAGTCCTTTATGAAGTAGATTCACAAATAGCATCCTTGCTCCATTTTTGTTGATGTGATTTCTGGGGTCTTTTGGCATTCTGTCCCACTTTGCCTTTTCATTCTTTTTGTTTTAAACACATCAGTGCTGTTTTATTGGGGCTGCTGCTTTGTCTTGTTCAGTCTAAGACATTTCACCTTTCTATTCCAGAAAGGTCAGTTCTGAAGTCAACCTTTAGCAAGAGCTATATCACTAAAGCTTAAGACTCATTTTGATTTTCTCTTCCAAAGAAGCAAGTTGAGCCCTCATTATAATTGGATTTCATTAAAATGTTAATGATTAGTTAGACGTGGGAGCTCTGGGAGTGATGAGGTAGCCCTATTTAATGAGGCCACTCACATGGTCAGGCCTCTTTTTCCTGCATTGTGATCACTTACTAATTTTTGGCAAAAAGGGGTCAAATAATTTGCACCTTGTTGTTGACTTACTTTAGAAAAATACCACCACTGTTCATTAAGAACATAAATGCATGTAAATTTGCAAAAAATAAAAACACCCAACAGCAACACGTCTCTCAAATCCAATATGCGACCTTGATTACATTTGATTCCAGGGCTTTGAAATGCAAAGGAAAATACTGAACACAGTGGTAAAACTTCTTTACAACAGGGAACTAGAAGAGAGCATTGAATAGCATTATTCTGGCCAACATACACAAGCTTAACATTAGTAGTGTTCAAACCTGTGACCATGCGCATTAAAAGTGAATATTTTGAATATGTGAAAAATTAATGTCCCAGAGCTCGTACAATGACTGTTTCTTTGTGAAATGGTGTGTGTAAAATATCTTTTAAAAATTCAGCCTTTTGGTGAATAGATTGCTTCTCCTGTTTGGCTTATGCTACTACTTGGAAAGGCCTCTAAAGGAGCATTAAGCAAATGAGCAAATAGTTATAAAAGAGCCAATGAGCTTCACAAAATCGTGGAGATGAAAGTGAGGGAGACCAATTTTTGTCCTTGTGTGAAACAAATTAAACGTCTTTTCTCTTATTTTATTTTCTTGGTCTTTCACAAATGTAAAGGTTCATTGCTCTTCTCTTGGTTAACAGACTGAGTTTTAAAGAAGGCTCCTCCTGAAGGTCAACATAAAAGAGCGAAGCAAAGGGAGACAGAGCTGGCCTGAGAGCTCTGAGAGTTATCAGGTGAATGTAGCGTGTGATGTCAAGACTAAGACGACCAAGCCTCATGGGGCCTTGGAGCAATTTAATTTTGATGAATGACCAATTTGGTAAATATTATTTACATTACTATGTAAGTCAAGTCTGTTTTATTCATGTTTGAACAATCCACATTGTCTGCTGTGGAATAGCTTCTCAAGTAATCCCCACAAGCCAGCTCTCCCCACTGTAAACTCACAATTAGAAGGGTAATTAATTAGTAATGAGGGCACTTTGCTTCTGAACTAAAAATGAAAACATGAATGAACAGCTCAATAATCTAGAACTGCAGCAATTCTTGAACCACAAGACCTCAAAACTACATTCTCAACAATCTACAAAGGTAATGGTCTTACATTTTAAACTTTGCTTCTGCTTTTTTAAAATAATACAGCATTCTTAAACAAACATTATGGAATTAAAAAAATTGCAAGCATAGTCCAATCCATTAGTACAATGCTTTTTTCTTTAAAAAAAATTGCATTTTCTTTCACTCTGTGTCCACATTTATTCATTCACACTCACTCATTCTATTAAGTGTTTACTAAGCACTTAATAAGTGTCAGTTTTTGGTTAGGCCAGAGATCAGCAAAGATTTTTCATAATGGGACACATAGTAAAAGATTATAGCTTTGAAGTCTCTTGTCACAACTACTAGGTCAACCCCTGCAGAACAAAAATAGCGATAGACAATATGTAAATAAACAAACTGTTTTGGTGGTATTCCAATAAAACTTTATTTACAAAACAGGAAGTAAGTCAAATTTGGCCAGCTAGCCACAGTTTGCCAAACTCTGCCACAAGGCCATGGGGCTAGAGAGATAAACAAAATAAGCAAAGTCTCATTGAACATACGCTGTAACTGGGGGAATCAGTTAATAAATAGCAAACAAGTAATTTCAGAGAGTTACTAGTGCAGTGAGGAGAAAGTGTACATCTCATCTTAGAGTCATAGTAGGCCTTTGGTGTGGTGCTCCGCTCCGCTCACTTTGATGTGTGAATGTTTTCTGTGTGATAGCACAATCTTCATCTTTATTGATGTTTCTGGGCTCATAATATCCTGCTAATTGGTATCCATCCCATATTTTACTTAATCCTTCCTCTATGTTGTTTATTTAGCTAAAGGAAGCAAATAAATCAAGGTGTTCATCTTATAGTAAACTTTTTCTAAATTCTTTGTTTGTGCTTTGAACAGAGAAGCCCAACAATTCTAGATCAGGAAAAAGGCACAAATGAGGAAGGTGAATGTAAAATGTGTTTGCCTTAAGCTAAGAAAATCTTTGGACCTACATTCCCAGTGGTCTTGAAAATCAGGAACCAGAAGGCTATATTGTTCTGAAGGGGAACCTGTGTTTTGTTGCCAGGCAACAGCTCTCAGATTAGAAATAAAATTGATTAAAGAGAGATGCTCATGTTCAAACCCATCAAACACTGATTGAGTGCTATCGGAGGCAAAGCACAGTACGTGACCCTATGTTATGTAGGACTGTATTATAAAAGCCCCTTCTTTAAAGGTGGAGACAGGGACCTGCATGGATAGGACAGATTCAAGGCCAACTGAGTCCAGTGATAGAATGTATGGAGGTAAACCCTTACTACCCTCTGCTCGATGTTCAGCATAGAGGAAGGGCTTTACACCCCAAGACCTTGCTCTTCATTTCCTCTTTCCTTTGAAAAGAATAACCTCTGGTAGGTGAGATTAGAGAAGCAAGGGGGTCTTTTACAGATACTCCTAATGGCAAATACATATTAGATTTCGTATGTGCCAGACACCACCATTTTTATTTAATTTTCATTACAGTCACCTGAGGTAGTCTTACTATTGTCCCCATCTTGTACACGAGGAGACTGAGTTACAGAAACTCTGAGAGACTTGCATTTCTGCTTTGCTGATGAACAGCACAGCTGGGTTATTCACGCAGTCCACCTCCAGGATCTGTGCTCTCAGTTTGCTCTGTTCCATGATTGCCTGAGGACGGGAGCATTCTGCTCAGTTCTTCCATGATGTAAGCATTCCAGAGTCAGGGCAAGGTCCAGACCCTCTCTGTCACTGCTAATGGCCCAAGAGCAATTTGTATGTGTAGATATATAGATTTCCTTGGGTCACATGTACTAATCATTAAATTTGGCAGAGGTTGTCAGAAAAGCCAACCCATGATCCTGTAATCAGCAATATCAGGGAAAAGAATGTGATTAATTCTCATTCAAAACCCCCAACATAATATACCTATGAATAATAGAAGTAAAAAGTAACGAACAAAAATGATGACACAGCAGGCATTGTGCTTAGTGCTTTAGATATGTATTATCTCTTTGCATCTTCACCACAATCCCAAATGAGTAGAGTCTACATGTTATGGAAGATGAAAGAGTAATTAAATTTTAGGTTGTCGAGTAGGTTTCGGATAAATAATAGGGTAAAGACTATTCTATTGGGTACATATTAATAGATAACCCCAACACTTGATTGCAATTGTCTGTTATGTTAACATCAAATAATTCTACTTTTCACATAGTCACTCACAATAGTTGATATTTAATACTGTTTAAGAGCACTCAAAGGTAAAAAGAACTCAGTGGTACTGGCCAGCAAGTAGCAGAATGAAATTAGGTTAAGACATTTCACTCAAAGATATCTTTGATTTGTTAACTTCTTCCCATCTTTTTGGCCACCACCATCTCTCACCTGTGCTACTGAAATAGACCCCACATTTTAATCACATATATTCTTGCCATGTCAATTTTTCTCCACAATTCAGAAGCATGGCCTTGCTACAAGTCATACTTAATGTATGACTTTTTCTTAGGATGAAGAGCAAAATTCTCAACTAACCTGTCAGACTCCTAACTGTGTCTCCAGCCCCATTGCCTCCAACTCCCATTTTGGCACCTACATTGTAGCCACATTGGGCTGGTTCCATTTCTTGGCTTCCCTGTACTCCTTCCTGACCTAATTATTGTCCTGCTCTCCTGAAACATCCTTCCTGATCCCAGTTTTCTCATTCATAAATAAATGTATCCTTCAGGCTTCGGCTTAAATGTTGCTTCCTCAAAATTTCTTCCCTGCCAGCCCAAAGTAGCAGGTCTCCTGTTGCCAGTCCTCATGCTATCCTGTTCCCACACTTCACGGGGCTTATGTCAGATCATATTTATTGGTTTCTGTGGTTACTCATTTTTTGTCTGACTTCTCCTAAAATAAAGATCCATGTTGGCAAGATCCAAGTCTGTCTTGCTTACCACTCTATTCTTGTGTCTACCACAGTGCTGGGCACATACTCACCCAGCATATATTGTTGAGCTGGGGCGACTGAACATGGTTGTGTAGGCTGTGTCCTGCCCAACTCCAGGGCACCATCCACACAGATGACAAGATCAGTGGTGCTGCCTGAAAATGTGTGACACAGCAGCCCTTTATTGAGTGAAAGAATGAATAAGTGAATAAATAAATAGGTGAGTAAATGAAACCATTGCTATGGAATTACCTTACTGGGAAAAACTATGCATGCATTTGATGTCCAGTATTTCCTAAAAACTATAAAATCCCACATGGTTAAATGTGTCTTGCATATATGTCACACGGAAGCAGTTATTTTGGCATTTTATGTGTTCTGTATGAGATCTCTTTTGCCCTTATTTGAATTCTACATGTACTTTCTCATAATCTTAAATGTGGTCTACAACCCTCCAGGTGCCAGTATAAAGTCCCACTTTGGTTTTTCAATTGTGCAGGGACCTCATTTTTGACTTGCAGGTAAAAAAAGAGCTGAAGCTGCATTTCATTTGTGAGTTGAAGTACATTTTTAATATAGTATTCTATTCAATGGGGCCCTTGAGTAATATCTGCAATGTATTATAATATGCTGGTAAAATATATACAATCATCAGGGGGAAAAAAGAGTGACATCCAAAAGCAGGTTATAGATCAGTGCTGAGAACTGAATTAGCTGACACAGGGGACTTCTGATGACTAAGTGTCTATTGGAAATAATAAATCTTAGCCATGATGCCAATCTCTGAGTCTTACCATACATTTACATTCTGTTTATGACTCCAAGCATCCCTGAAGCAGAAATCAAGTCATGATTACTACTGATACCATTTAATAATAAACTTATAAAGAAGGGTGGCTTAAAAAAATAGAAATTCTTCTGCATGCATAAGGGTTGGGTGAACTGTAGTTTCTTAGGACAAACAATGACTATATCATCCCCAATATTGGCACCATTTCACCTTGAAATTTATATTTCTGCATTTCCCAAAGAGGCTGTAAGTTTCACAAGGATAATACTCATGTCTTGAATTTTTTTGTCTCTAACTCACACATTCTTGGTGGTGCCTTGAATATACGGAGTTTGCTATTCTTGATATTCTCAGGATGACAGTGAAACTATTAAACCAAATGGCTTAATTAAACCAGATTTAAAATTGCATACTGTCCTGCAAACATTACTACATTGATTTTTCAGGCTAAGACAGAGCATTCATTTGGGCAAGATTCTCATCTGGACTTAACCCATGAGATGGTGAATGCCTAATGCACCATCCAGAAACCCTTTTAGGAATGAAGGACTTAAGTCTCCCAAAGGCTGGGAGTAATGCCAGAAGGCAATCCTTGGTTGTTGGCCCTCTTTTGGAAAAGACTGCTGAGAAGCCACCTCAGCCAATAACCCATCAACACTAGAAGACAAAGGCTGGGCTCCCTCTCTCAAACTCAGTACTGTGCTGCATTATTACTCCAACTTTGGAGCTTCCCATGAGATCAACTTAGGCCTTTGCCAAGGTGCAACACAGCCCAACTTCTCCTACTGCTCCATCCTGTCTCTGTCCCCCTCCCATCCACAGGTAGTGATCCTAACAACACGCCTGAATAAGACTCCTAAATGCTAATATTTTCCCTAGAGCCTGTTTTCCATGGAATACAATCTATAACTCAGGCCTCTGTATTCCCCCCCATTAGAAAAACCTAATAACAAATGACATAATTATTTGAAAAAGGAACTGATCTTGGTAGCAGCTGCAGCAGAGACTTGGACTCATACCATTTACATAATACAACAGAAAGACTCCCTCCCAGCCTACATTGTTCCCAAAACAACATTAGAAATTTTTGAAATTATGGTGGTGGAACAAGCACACTCTTAATTATGGGCAGTTTCAGAGTGCTTGCTTTTTTTAATTGATCTGCAGAAAACTACTTTCCTTTAATGCTTAGTTGTTGTTTGTTTATATCTAATTTCTCAAAATATGACTAATAAGACAACCCTTTAAGAAAACTCCAAGGCCACGGGGGTTAAAACATCTAATATTTTTCCTATTAGAATAAAATACAACTATTGGTGACACTCTAGTATAATTATACGAGGTCTGTCCAGAAGGTATCCAGCCAGGTAATATGGACAATACAGACATGTATTGAAGAAGATACAAGATACAAGAAAATTGTCCATAGGACAATGATGCCTCAGTCCCCTTCAAAGTTGGCACCTTGGGACCTCACACAGTTCTCCCAATTGCCACCAACTGCCCCATCGTATTTTCCTGAATCTCATCCACAGTCTGAAATCTCTTCCCTACCAGTGATTTGAGTTTTGGAAAAAGCTGTAAGTTCACAGGACACCAAATCTGGACTGTAGTGGGGCTGAGTCACCTGGGTGATTTGATGTTTTGCCAAAAGCTCTGCATGAGATGTGATGCATGAAGGGAGTGTTGTCATGATGAAGCTGACAATGACCTATTGACCATAGCTGGGGCCTTCTGAATCATTCAAATAGTTTCTGCAGAATAATGTTCAAGCTTAATGCAAGATCTGATGTAGATTTGTTGCTCTATTTGCTTAGTCATTTTGAATGCGATAGCCACACACTATGCATGCTCACTCAATGGCATCTACCATCCCCACTGACTAGTACAGTGAAGTCATAATTGTTCACACATACACATTCCAGTCTTGGCTGCCAGGTTACATCGATGTCATGCAAACCATTCTCATTGTATTAACAATGGCTGGACTATTTCCAGACAGACCTCATTTATATTTATATACATATAACACACACACACACACTTTATTTTTATTTTTGAGAGTGGAGGAAGGAGGGAGAAAGAGAGGGAAAGAAACATTGACACTGATTAAAGAAACCAATTGGTTGCCTCTCATATGCATCCCAACAAGGGATGAACCTGCAACCCAGGTGTGTACCTTGACAGGTAATTGAAGTGAACTTTCACTTCACAGAACAATGACCAACCAACTGAGCCACAATGGTCAGGGGTAGTAAAATTACATTGACTAATTTATTGTAACTATTGATGAAGGTCTTTCTCATACAGAAGTCAGCAAACTATAGGCTAGGGGAGGAATCCAGGGCACAGGGGGTGAAATCAGCCCCATTCATTCATTTACAGATAGTCTGTGGCTGATTATCACTACAGTGGCAGAGATGAGTAGTTGTGACAGAGACCATGTGTCCCACAAAGTCTGCCATTGTTACAATTTGGCCTTTCACAGAAGGGTACATTCTATGTGCACACGCACACAATATTATCCCTAGTTATTGAGATTAGAGGTGATTTTTTGTTTTTAATATTTTCTATTAGAAACATGAATTGTTTTTTAATAAAAAATCAATAAATACTATTTACCATGTAACTTGTGTTTTTTCTTCAAAACCATTTAGAATTCTATCATTAGCTAGCTGTCTATAAAAATAATTTATTTTTTAAAGTCCAACTAGAAAGCAGCTGCAAATGTGTGCATACTGAAGGATTTGTTTAATAATCCTGCCCATGCCTAGGAAAAATATGTAAACAGTGAAATTCAGATAAGTTTGCCAAGCTATTGGACTGAGCATCCAGTTGGCTATGAGAAGTTTCTTTTTAAAAATAAAGAAGCAAAACACCTCAGGTTGTTTTCGTGACAACTGGCTACATTTGGTAAGCTTGTACATATTATGCTAAGGAATATAGTTTATTCAGCCTAGTTTATAATGCTTTTTAAATTCTCCCATGGGTTTAAAAAAACAACCTCCATTTCCTCAAAAACAGACCTTCTCTGGACAAGAGAAATAACACAGCTAACCATTATTAAGCAATACAGCTAACCATTATTAAGCAATTTTTAAAGTAAACAGCAAGCTCCATGCTTAGTGCTTTTTACCAACATCCTCTCAAAAAGCAGATAAGAAATACTCTTAGCCTCTATTTTTCAGATAGGGAAACAATCTCAGATGGATAGGGTAGGTGGCCAAAGGGCTCCCAGCTATCACATGGCTTAGCCAGAAATCAAGCCATTTTCCTCTTGGCTCTAGAATTCTGAGTTTTTACTCCCCAACCTTTGCTGTCTGCTGACCATTTGCATGTTCCAAGACATGGTAATATCCGTAGTACCCATCTCAATGGAAACTCAATAAATATCTACAGAATGTCCAAAAGATTGTCTCTTTGATCTATTAAACATGAACCAGTACCTGGAATGGGAGGTGTGGCATTAAGAAGCTCTGGGAGATCATGAGTGCCCTGTCTCAAATTATTCTGGTACAGTATACTCATAGTTGATATAAAACACTAGCAGACTTCTTCATAAGATCAAAACTCTTCTTATTTTAAATACCAATTTCAAGCAACTTTTTTGTATAAACATATTACAAGTCCAAACTTATTTTTTCAAGTAAATATTATATTTTTGTATAGAAATCATATTTGCTTAACCTGATATTACACATTCTATTACATAGAAAAATATCAGAATATGATTATATTTCCATTTTTCACTCTATTAGGCATTCTTAGAGTGCTGTGTCTTTGTCCATTGAAACCAGGAGATTTTTACAAACTATCTGAATTAAAGCAATAGTATTACTATATGTCTGAATTAGTGACCATGGATCTATGTCAACGTTGGAAGACATGTATCTTCATAATTGAACTTTTCCTGTTAATCAAAACAGAATGGGTCTTTAAGATTTTAAAATTAATTATTACTTAACAAACCAAATAAAAAGTCAATTATTGACAAATCTATTGTATAGATAAAATTATACATTTTGTATCTTTCTATTATGCACTAATATATGAGAAAATAAAACTTTGGTTTGAAAGTGAGATTTAAAAGTTGACAGTTTTCCCTAAATTGTGACAATTTGCATTTCCACTTAAAATATACTAACAGGTAAATTAGAATATATTCCTCAACCCTTGAAAATGCCATGTTTGACAAAATGCCATCAAAGTAGACATTTGACAGAAGAGAAATATGAGGCTCAGAGAAATCAAGAAACTTACCCAAGGTCACACAGCTGTAAAAGAGCAAAGCTAGGAAATGAATGTAAGTATATTTGATTTGAGAGCCAAATTTCTCAGCATTAGCACTATTGACATTTTAGACTGGATAATCTTTTGTGGTGGGGCTGTCCTTGGCATTGCAGGATGTTTTGCAGCATCCTTGGCTTCTACTCATCAGATACCCGTAGCATCTGCTCTCCAAGTTGTAATAACTACAAATATCTCCAGGCATTACAAAATTTCCCCTGGTGGGGGATTGCAACATCCCTGCTGCTGTAGAATCACTGCCTTTGAGCCTCTGTCCTAAGCACAAGGCTTTTCTGCCTGCCTTTTAATGTAGGTCAAGATCATCCTGTGGGTCAAGGTCACCATTGTAGCATGGGTTCCCAGCAAGCTTGCCACTGTCTTTGCACATCTGGGCTCAGCCAGTTTAGTTTGTCCCTCATTTTACTTAGGCAGGAAATGCTGGGCACCCACGATCTATGGTGTTTTGGGATATGGGTATGTACCAAAAGCTAAAAGTAATTTTAAAAAATGAATTGCCCTGATCTCATTACTAGAAATCTGAGCCAGAACTGAATACATGTGCTCAGGGATAAGATTGTTAAAGGGGAAGGGTAGTGGGAAGACTAATTCAAACTCAGAGTACTCACTATTTCACTTAGAATTAATTTGATGGAGAAATAGAGTAAGAATTGCAAAGTCATCAAAGATGATGGTTTTTCCTTTATGACCCTTGGCATCAGAACAAAGAGCCTATTTTTGCTGGTTTTTGGATTTCCAGAATAAAGGGAATAAAAATGTTTAGCTAATGTTTGGATGGTTTAGAGACTGTATGTACATTAGTGATAGGCCAATTAATATATGCACAGTTCAAAGAGGCAATTATTCCAATTTATAAGTCACTTCAGAGGTCGGGAGCTGCCATCCATTAATGTGGCTTTTACAAATAAGAGTGCTCATTGTTATGTGTGTTTGTGTGTGCATTTCTACCCATGTCATTCTATCTGGGCTGAATTTTCCGACCAGATCGCATACCTCCGTGATTATGTATTTGTCTCCAGAGCACTGCCAAATACATAGAGCACTGTATCTGCAATTTGACCCTTGGCTGAGACCACCTTATTTTTCAAGTTTTCACTGTGCTGAAAGGTACCACCACGCACAATGTTGCTTCCAGGAATGGCCTTCTTACATTACACTTTAAATGGCAGGGTTGGGAGCTAAGACTCCCTGGGGAGTTACAATGCCTCTTGGTAATCATTCAGAAAGGGGAGAGTGCCTAAGTGATTTCTGGGCACAGTGGGCTTATCAGACACTTTGATTGTTGGTGAAAAGTCTCCAACTGGCAACTTAGAGCTTTCTTTTAAAACCATGCAATAAGCATCTCTTCATTTTATTTTGTTTGTTTGTTTTTTAAATACTGAGTCACAACAAAGTACCAAGCATAGTGCTCAACACTTGGAGTCCAAAAGTATGCAAGACAAACACAGTCTGATGAGTGCAGAACGTTCAGAAGCTGGAAATTACATAGAGTCTGATGAGTGCTGCAATGGTGAATTGTAAGGTACTCGAGAAGTCTGGATTGGAGACAGTGTAGTGGTTAGGGAAGCTTCCAGAAGGAAATGACATTTACTTCAAAGCTGAAGGATGATTGGGTATTGGTTTGGTGAATTGAGGTGTTCCAGGTAGAGGAAAAAGTCTAGTAGGCAAGAGAGACTTGGAGATTTCTGGAAACTGAAGAAAAATGGCTGGAGTCTACAGAGAAAAGAAAGTGAGGGAGGGACAAGCAATGAAGCTAGAGTTACAAGGTAAGCAGGATTATAAAATATTTTCCAAGTCATGTTAAAAAGTTTGACATTCTCCTAAGGGTATTGACATGTGATGGAAGTGTGGGAATGATGTGCTCATATTGATGAAAACCAATAGGAGGAGAGAGAAACCACTGGAAATGAGATGGTTGGAGCAGGGAAGATGGTACATGGCTTATATTAGTGGGAAGAACTGGGAAGAAGGAGCTTATAGATGATGTTTAATGGAAATAAGAGAATTTACTTAATACTAAAAAAACAGCTAATAATAAATTCACTGACAATCCTTTCTATTGTATATGCCCCTTCCCTTTTAATTCAGAGTACTTCCATTGCAAAAAATAGGACAATTATTGTATATAATATATAATTATACAAACTGTATTTATTTTGTTGATTTTATTATTAAAAATCAGAAGTATTTATTGAGCATCTACTATGGGCTTGGCACTATTCTAGCTATTGAGGAAACCATTGCAGACCAGAGACCATTCCTATTTTCAGGGAGTTTTATTTTAGTGATAGAGACAGACAGTAACAAGAAATCAAAGCACTAAGATTTATATCAATCAATGTTGTAAAGAGGAGAAATTATAAGGTCATGTAAAAAGTCATGCCCAGCTGAGAGAAAGGACTGTCTATGCAAGTGACATTTAAGCTGAGATAGAAACACAGAGCCCATCCTTAGTAGGTCAAGGGAGTAGATCATTCCAGCTGAGGGAACAACAAAGTCCTTGAGGTACAAATGATCATGACCTCCTCAGGAAGAGGGGAGCCAGCACAGGTATATCACAGAAGGCCTCATGGACCATGGTGAGGCATTAGGACACTATCCTGAGGACAGTTTAGATGTTGGAGTAAGTCCCTTTTATGTTTGGACATTATTCATCCATTCTGATGTGGAAAACAGTCTTTCTTCGAACTTTGGCACATCCCAGTTTTTAAGGATGAACATGTTTTATTATGCTATTTCTATGTTCTTCCTTGAGATGATTTACTTTTGGTGCAATGCACTTTGTGGGGGGAACAGACCAGATGGCCTGAATAATAGCCCTTAATGAGGGCAATAACTATGTATGCCCAAAGACCAGGCTGCAGGTACTGACCTACTGTTCAAACATTTTCTTGATGGGAGAGCCAAACAATGCTCCATGGTATTGCTAACTCTCCGCTCAGAGGGAATACATTCATTTTGACTGGGATTTTTGCTATGTGCTGGCCTGTTGCCTTGTCAACAATTAATTCAGTTTCTTAATCCCAGGACAAGTATTCAGAAAACTGAGGTGATGAGAAGAATATCACCAGGAATGTGTGTGTGTCAAGGATTCCCTTTGCATTGCTAGCTCCCCTGTCCTAGCATGGGTGAGTGTGTCTACAAGCAGACGGATTTGGATGCTCACCAGGGTTCCACTCTCTACTGGTTATGTGGCCTTAGTTTCCTGAGTCCGTAAAATGTAGATTATAACACTTGGCTCATATAGCTGAAGAGAGAAAAATGAGGAAATTATTATCACACTCTCCTTAGAATAGATTTTCTCACTTATATTTACATGGCAGCTTTGCTCCACTGGGTTCCACTTTTTTATAGCAGAATATCAAGCTTTTTAGCCCCCAAACACAGCATTGATCTTTCTTTGGAAGCCACCATCTTTGCCTGGAAATGAGAGCAGAACATTATTAACTTGGCTTCATTTTATCATCCATCACCAAAGGATGGCAGTTAATCAAAGTGCTGTTTATAAAGAAAACCTTGAGATTCTCTTTCTAATGAAAGACTTACCGAAGGGCTATTGTTTGTCACTGAAGTAAAATCAGTGCTTAGTAAAATTTAAAAATATTAAACAAGATGAGGGTTGAAGCAGAAGAATGTTGAGAAGGAAATTCTTAGAGAAGTTATATTTGGCTCACCTCTAACAAGTTATACTACATTGTTAAGAAAACATTATCATGGTATTACAAAACATTTGTGAATGTGTAATTAATTTTTTTTGTATTCTACTGGCATTATTTCATCACACTAAATTGAAGAATGTTTTATTACTATGGCAGATACGGTAATAGGTTTCAGCTTTGGGCTGCATTTATTTCAAAACTTCTCAAATAGTCTTTTATTGAAGAAGGTACACTTCAGCATAATACTTTTCCAGCTTTCCTTCTAAAGTTACATTTCATGACAGCTCATCTCAGTAAACAGAAGCAGTGGCAGGCCATGTGACACTGCTTTGTAATTAACCGCTAAGATTGCTAAGGCGGCACATGCACGGAAATATACTTGAGAGGATGACATCTTATGCTCTGAAATTAGAAAGGTTAAGGTTCAATTCCCAGCTCTATGCCTAACAGCAACAACCTGAGGGCAAGTTGCTTATTCTCTCTAAGCCTCAGTTTTCTTATCTATACAAGGAATAACAATAGAATCTACCTTATAAGTTGTAATTAGATTTAGATAGTATAAGCCTCAAAACAACACTGAAAATGATATCTGATACACAGCAAAACTTCAAAAAAACTTCAATCATTGTTAACACTAATTACTGTGCTACTTTTAGTAGGTTGGTTTACCAACTTTATTTATTTGTTTGTTTGTTTGTTTATTTTAGAGTGAGCCAGAAAGGGAGGGAGGGAGAAATGGGGGGATAGAGAGAGAGAAACATTTATTCGTTGTTTACTTCTTTATGCATTCATTCATTTATTCTTGTGTGAACCCTGACCAAGAACTGAACCCTCAACCTTGGCATATTGGGATGATGCTCTAGCCAACTGAGCTACCCAGCCAGGACCCACCCAGATGTGAAATTCCTCACTTTTAAAATAAAATATTTGGGCTAGAATCAGTGTTTCCCAAACTTAATCACTTTACACAGCCTTCAAAATGTTTGCCATCTCAAGGGGGAAAAACAGTCCTGAAAAGAATAAAACCATACTGACACAGATAATTCAGTATATCTGTAAATTTAAAGTAAACCTATCATTTAATATACGTGCATTGGCTTTATTTTTAAGTATATTTTATTGATTGTTATTATAGCTGTCCCAATTATTTCTCCCCTTTATCCCCCTCCACCCTGTACCACCCCACCTTCCAGCATTCTCCTCTCTTTTAGTTCACGTCCATGTGTTGTACATACAAGTTCTTTGGCTTCTCCATTTTTCATACTATTCTTAACCTTCCCCTGCCTATTTTGTACCTACCCTTGATGCTTCTCATTCCCTGTTCCTTCTCCTTCCATTCTCCCCCTCCCCTTCTCCACTGATAACCCTCCATTTGAACTCCATTTCTGTATTCTGTTCCTGTTTTAGTTGTTACTTAGTTTTTGTTTTTTAGGTTCAATTGTTGATACCTATGAGCTTGTTGTCATTTTATTATTTATAGTTTTTTATATTCTTCTATTTCTTAGATAAGCCCCTTTAACATTTCATACAGTTAGTGCTTAGTTGATGAACTCCTTTAACTTGACCTTATCTGGGAAGCACATTATCTGACCTTCCATTTGAAATAATAGCTTTGCTGGATAGACTAATCTTGAATGTAAGTCATTGCCTTTCACGACTTCAAATACTTCTTTCTAGCCCCTTCTTGGCTATAACGTTTCTTTTAAGAAATCAGCTGACAGTCTGATGGGAATTTCTTTGTAGTTAACTCTCTCCTTTCCTCTTGTGGCTTTTAAGATTCTCTCCTTATCTTTAATCTTGGGTAACTTAACTTAATTATGTGTCTTGGTATGTTTATTCTTGGATCAAACTTCTTTGGAACTCTCTGAGCATCCTGGACTTACATGTCTAGTTCTTTCGCCAAATCAGGAAAGTTTTCCTTTATTATTTTTTCAAATAAGTTTTCAATTTCTTGCTCTTCCTCTTCTCCTTCTGGTATCTATATGATTCAGATGGTGGAATGTTGGAAGTTGTTCCAGAAGTTCCTCAGCCTCTCCTCATTTTTTTTTGAATTCTTGTTTCTTCCTTCTGTTCTGGTTGGATGTTTATTTCTTCCTTCTGTTCCAAATTGTTGATTTGTGTCCCAGTTTCTTTCCCCTCATTGTTGGTTCCCTAAATATTTTCCTATACTTCACTTTGTATAGCCTTCACTTCTTCCTTCATTTTGTGACCAAACTCAATCATCAGTTCTGTGAGCATCCTGATTACCAGTGTTTTGAACTTTGCATCTGATAGGTTGGCTATCTCCTTCTTACTTAGTTCTTTTTCTAGAGTTTTGATCTGGTCTTTCACTTGGGGCATATTTCTTTGTCTCAGTGCACCTCTTATGTTGTAAGGGGTGGAGCCTTAGGTATTCATCAGTGCAGGGCAACCCACTTTGCTGAGTGGTGGTGCCATCTGTGGGTCAGGGGTCAGAGAGGGGACAATGCTGCTTGCTTGGCTCTCATCCCACTTTCTGTCACTTCCCTCACTTCCCACAGGCAAATTGGGTCCTTCTGGTGCTGATTCCCTGGTGGGTGGGCTTGTGTATATTCTAGGACACTATGAGCCTCTCCAACGGACTCTCCTGTGAGGCTACAGCCCCCACAAATTTTTATAGCCAGAGGTTTTGAGGCTTTATTTCCCCTCACTGGAAGCCTAGGTTGCATGGTCTGTCTCACTCCCCAGTTGTTCCTTTCAGCTTATCCGCACACAAATGTTGGAAGTCCGTCTGCCAGCTGCTGCCTTGCCACAAGTCTTCACCACCTCAGCTGCCCATCTGTGACTCTCCTACTAGTGAATGTTTCTTCTCTAATTTGGTTGTTGGACTTTCATGCAGTTTGATTTTCTGGCAGTTCTGGTTGCTTTTTGTTTTTAAATTGGTTGTTATCCTTCTTTTGGTTGTGTGAGAGAGTGAAGCATTTCTACCTATGCCTCCATCTTGGCCAGAATCTCTGGCTTTAATTTAATAGCATTAAATATCATAACACCTATCCTTCTAATGTGTCATTGTAGAATATCCCATCACTGGAGATTTTACTCATCCATGGGTGCATCTGGGCACCATACCTTTACCAAGTGGATTATCCGTACCCTGCATATGTTAGGCTTATTCAGACCAATAATAGTTAGCAATCTTTTCATTTCAAATACACATTAATATAGATACAAATGAAACCAACAGGTACAGTGTAACAGCTGAGAGCAAAGGTCCTGAAGGCAGACAGCCTGGGTTCAACTCCCACCTCTGCCACTTCCTTTGTGGTGCTGGTCCAGTCATTTAACATCTTGTGCCTCAATTTCCTTCCCTATAAAATCAGAATAATAAGAGTGTATACTTCAGTGTGTTATTGTGAGATTTTGCATAAGTCAATATACGTAAAGTGCTTAGACTAGTGCCTGGTACCAGCACCTAGTAACTGAGCTATGCCTATGAACATTGGCAAATATATCACGCTTCAGCAAACACTATCTTGGATCATCTCTATACTCCACTTTGGCTGTGAAGTCTTTAAGGAGTTCAGAAGGAGATCTGGGTCCTAATTCTCTTTACTTTATACCTTAATTCTTTTTAATATCTCTGGCACAGAGTTTTCCTCCTATAAATTATTATAGTACTGTCTCCCCCTAGGTACTCACAAAATACGGAAAGATCTGGAATGGGTAACTCCCCTAATACTTGACAGTAGAAAGTCCTATTATTAACCAGCAGCTTGTGACTCTGCAGACTGAGCAGAGGATCAATGTGAGAACCAAATGTTGTTTGGTGACGCTCCACTGATTAAGCAAAACCACAAAGGAACAGAAAGTAATCTCTCTCATTATGGCTTCTCTGCCAACAACATTGAAGAAAATATAATGTGAATTCCATATGTCCAAATATATTCCCATTCTATTTGGTCATAAAAAATAAGTCTCTCTGGCCTACCATATCTGAAACTCAAATCATTTATATCTCAAACTGTAGACTTCCTCTGAATCTTCACACATCTGCATCATGTTGATATTCAAAATAAGCACAATTTATTGAAAAGCATGAGATTTCTGTCCAAAAAGAAATTCCTTGAGGATAAGGGAACATATGTGCCAAGAGACTGGAAGTCAAATATACAGACAAATCAATTCCTGCCTTTGTTTGTATTGAGAGAGGTTCAGGGGACAAATCAAGTGTTTAAATTACTCAAGTAGAGTTAATATATGTTTAATTATTATGGCTCAGATGAGAACGTTTTGTAAATCACAGTGAACTGGTATTAACTCTCAGACATACTATAGCAAGTTTTAATAGACCACAGAACCCCTATACTTTTAGGCTTGAATGCAGTCAGGTTACACTTGAGGTAGCAATAGATAAGTTCTTGCATCAGAGCTGTAAGCATATGGAAGTATCCAAATTAAGGCAGCAAAAAGGGGTTATTTGGATTGAAGCCAAGTTGAGGAATGGTTTTATCTGATGTTAGTTTTATTTAGTTTGAAAAGAGATGATCCAAAGCCAAGAAAACATGTCTGGTTTAGTTTATTTTTTTTCTGTTATACAGGTGACAACCTCTGGGACAATAATGCCTCCATCAGAGATGACCTAATTCTCCAGAATCCATTTATAGGTTTCCAACAGTGAATTTACCATGGTTGTGATTACAGTATCTCCATTCCCAACAAAATTTCAAAATTTGGTAATTTTTTAAGTAGGAGAATTATAATATATATTTTATGCTACTAAATTAAAACCCATCCAATAAATTGGCATCCTACTGGGCTACAGCTAGTATTGGGGGTATTTAATACCCTCCTCTAGGACCTTTGTTCATAAACTGAATGTATCTTATAGACCTAAGTCAGATCATTAACTAGAATGAGATTATCTTTCTGTCTTACTCCATCATTTTTTCACCAATTTCCTTTCTGAGATGAACTTTTTACTCTTGTTACTCTGCCCAGGCCTGAGAAGGTCACACAATGAAGGGTTCTCTGCAGGCATCCAGTTCATGACTGATTCTGGTTCTTCAGAGCTACTTATACCACCCTTCTAATAAAATTCCTATTTTGCCTAAATTAGTCAAAGCCTGTTTCTCTCTCTTGCATCCAAACAGGTTCATCGAATGTACTAAGATACATAGATAGAGAACTTACCATACTAGGCACTATTCCAAACTGTTAACATGTACTAACACTTTCATGTTTACAAGTTTATGAAGACACCCCCCTCTACCCATATTTCAACACTTGTATTTCTAATCCCTGCTCTATTTTTTCCTGTTTTTCAATGTATTCATCTCTTTCCAACATACTTTATAATTTACTTATTAGGTCTACTGTTTATCTGTCTCCCCCCACTAAGCTCACTAATTATCTCAAGTGCCCAGGACATCTCTGACACATGGCAGGGCTCAATAAAGGGGTTTAATTAATTAACTAATTAATTAGTTACCTACATGCTATCATTTGGCTTATTATAAATTTTTTTTAAATCCACAACCTCTTCCTACTTACCCAGCGGGACATGCTTAGGTCAAGTGTTCTCCTCTCTAACGCTTTTTAAGTGTGGGCTAGATTTTCATATCTGTGCTCTTGCCCAGCAACAGGGGACTAGATCAAATGACCTCCTGAGAGCTGTCTGGCCCTTGACATTCTAATTCAATTCCACTTAAATGTCCTAAAAGTAATTTGTGAAGAAATTCTTTTCCTCCTTCTCTCCTCGATTGGAGTGCACATTTATCTAATTATTTCCTTGGTAGAGTGACCTAGCTTTAAAGGAACACTATGTCAGCTCTCATGCATTTTCTCTAAGCACTCACTTTATAAAACTAAGAGACTAAAGAAAGACTTAGCTCTCTAGGGAATTAAATTGCATTCAAATAAGATTAAGGATTTTTGACTCACAAAGGCAAGGACAATCAGAGGCTAACTAAAATGAGGCAATTGTTCAGCAAACTAATCCAGACATGTTATTCACAAAGGGACTCTCACAATTGGTCAGGGAAGAAAAATGCTTGCAAGGAATGGAATGGGGGGATTGGCTTGAGTTAAGGGAGGCTTCTTCCTCCTAGTGTTTAAAGCCCTATCCCTCACTTCCTAGATGGTGAATCTGTTTATTTTCTTAATTCAGTCAATTGTGGCCCTATATCCTCCCACTGAACTGGATTAGGCTAGGGTCTTAGAGAGAGCCTTTGATTAGAATGTGAGAGCCAAGCACAATTGTCAGTCCCTCTAAAGCAACCATGGAGTGAAGTGCTGTCATAGAAACTATTGATATTTGCTGGTGTAAAGAAGTTCCTATCACCATGGTTTGGAACAGAAGTTCTTAACCTCTTATGGGCCATGAACTCCTCAGAATAATGTTCTAAAATGTGTAAAATAAAGAACATGTGATTGCAAAGCAAACTAATTAGATGGAAAGCCATTTGTCAAAATATGTTTTTCAAAACAGATTAGTAGTATATGCATTTAGTAAAATGTGATAGCTCAGGGCTAGCAGTAGTTTGATAATTACCATCATTTTAAATTACCATCATTTAAATGATTGTTTAAATGATGGTGGTGGTGATGGTGATGAATTTAAATGATAGTGTGGAGTATCTCAACAACTGTAATATGATAGAAAATATCTAAAATTTACATAAATGAGAAAGTCACAGGTACAACTAATAATACTGTGGTTTGTTGCCTACATTCATAATTGAATACGATGCTAAATTTCAGTCAGATGTTAATAAAAGTGGTGATATAATTTCATGGATGCCTCCCCAAGTTCTACCCCAGGTTAAGAAGTCCTGGAATGGAGTTACGGTGAGTCACGATTCCTCTCACTAAATATACCCAACTTCATGGTGTGATGCCTGTGTTTGCTGACTTGTAGTCAAATTACTAGTCAGCCTACTAAGGAAATGTGTTTGTAGGCTCAGGTCAACAATGAGAAAGCTTGAAAAAAAAAAGAAAAATATCAGTACTAGGTGCGTGTTTTATATTTAATGAAATGGCCTGTTTAGACAGGTGGGCAAAAAGCCACAAGGCACCACAAAAGAGTAGTAAGAACTCTGGCATTTTAGCGACCAATGTGCCCTGGATTGTCTGGGACTATACCTGTTTTAAAATGAAAATTGTATGCTCTAGGAACCCATCAGGCCCTGACCAACCTGAATGGTTGGTGGGTACTTTGGAGACAGAAATAACAGAAGGATCTTGGTCAATTTGTTTATTTCTCTGAGCCTCAGCATCTTAGTGTCCAAATGAGAATAAGAATACTTTTTCTATAAGGTTGTAATAAGGGTTAGATGAGGTTATATATGTAAAATGCTTAGCACAGTGTCACATTATAAGCACTCGAGAAGAGTGGCTATTATTATCATTGCTGTTGTTACAACAGTAACTCCCTTCTCTCTATGTGATTCCATCCCCCAGAAAGAGCCCTGCTTTCCTCTGCTCTTATGTAAATTATAAACAATCTCCAATGCTCATCATAAATCTTTTCCATGAAAAATTTGCTAAAATCACATGCATGGATGAAATGATGTATTCAGTTGTATTTAGCCTTAAAATGGAATGAAATGCTGATATATGCTATAACATGGATGAGCCTTGAAAACATTACGTCTGGTACAATGTCAGACATAAATAGACAAACATTGTATGATTCTACTTATATGAGGTACCGAAAAATAGGCAAATTCATAAAGGAAGAAAGAAGACTAGAGGTAACCAGGAGCTGATAGAAGGGGGCAAGAAAGAGTTAGAGTTTAATGGGTGCAGAATTTCTGTTTGAGATGATGAAAAAGTTCCGGAAATCCTTAATGGTGATGGTAGCACAGCATTATGAATGCTCTTAATGCCACCAAATTGTACACTTAAAAATGATTAAAACAGTAAATTTTGTGTTGTGTGTATTTTACCACAATTTTTAAAATATGTGGCTTGTATATGTGGCTCACATTACATTTCTTTTAAACAGAGCTTCTCTAGAGCTTAACAAAGGACATGCTCTCCTATCTGCAATGTCGATAGTGCTTAAGAGCTCATCCTTGCGAGTGAGAAGATGTAAGAATTTGAGTTCCAGCTCTGCCCCTGACTAGCTCAAAAACCTTAGTCAGGCCTGGAATATCTGACAACCTCAGCTTCCCCATCTGCAAAATATGGATTATAAAATGTGCCACATATGGTTATTGTAAGTCTAAAACAGTATGTATACACACACACACACACACAGTGTGTCTACTGAAGCACAATAGATAATACTGAATAAATTATACTCATTGTCACTATAAATGGAAGAAAACTCTTCCATTTTTATTGGTGCCTTTTTTACTATGCCTGAGAAATAATGCAAAAGACTCAACAGCATTCTACTTACCTCTGTGAAAACCTAGCCAGTAAATGTTATCCCCTTTCTGGAGACTGTGGGTAAAGAGCTTACTTTAGAAATAGCACTTATTTTAGAAACTCTCTTTACTTATCGGCTAAATATTGCCCTCATAAAGTGATATATACTAAAAAGTCTCCTGGTAGGCAAAACTATGCACTGAAAATAACCAAGGTTATAGAGCAAATAGGGTTAGTAGCAGACCACTCAAGGTCTACACACCTTTGCAACCAGAACACTGGCAAAAACCACTGGTCCATGGGGAAATAACTTGGCCAGCTAAGGTGGAAAACTTGGAATGGCTAGAGGCTGCCACAGTGTTATTTTGAAATGCGGAGTATCACACACACACGAATAATGTGGAAATGCTGGTGGTGCCTTAGCTGGAGCAGCACTGGCAGGTGCTGAGACAGTTCAGATGGGAGTAAAGCTCTCAGCAGTGGGCTGTCATTAATGTGGGCATGAGAGGAAGGGCACACTGCCATGAGCTAAAAGCTGAACAAGGCTGGGAGTGCCCACCCTTGAAGAATGAGCCCCAGTTGTGGGGACTTGTGTTAAATATTCTCTAAAAACAACTAAAATGTTTCCTGCTGCCAATATAGCAGGCCAAGTTGAGGACATTTTCCTTACTGGCTGAAGCTTTTAACTGGACTCCTGCTAGTCCAGTTACCTTGCCTAGGGAAAAGGAAAATCACATATGAACCAGTATGTCTAGTTCATTATACAGACAGCACCCCTCTTTCACAGTAACAAATGACCTAACTCATATTCCAGAACCATGCATGCTTATATCTTCTGTGCACATACATGATCCTATTGGATATTCACAATACCTCTATGCAGCTGATGATATTACACTCATTTTAAAGTCAATTATCTTGCTCATAGATCCTATAGCAAGTAAGTAGCATTAGGGTTCACATGAAGTCTGTTTATTTCAACACTCATCCTCTTAACCACTATACTACATTACCTGGTCATTTTAGGTCATTTAGGTTATGACAAATGGGACCAGACATTTTTGCGGATTTTAAATTCAACCTTACCCACCCCTCAGTCCTCAGCAAACTTCCATTGCCCGTTCTGAATTCACTGTGTGGGTGAAGGTAGATAAAAATGATCCAGGCATATTTATTCTATAAATGAGTTGGGAGAAGTTGAAGGTATAATGTCATCTGCTAAGATGTTTAACCCTGAGGATATTATTTTGAGTTTATGCCTTATCAGTTATGAAAATCAATTACCATTAAGCTATAAGTTTTCTATGTTAAGGTTTCCACTGGTGAGCTAAATGGAAGAGTGTCCAAGCAGGACTGGGTATGCCCCAACTTCCAGGTCAGTTGCTGTAGGATTTATAATATGGAAACAAGTCTTGAAGGCTAGCAAATAGTCTGATGGGAGAGATTCTTAGATGAAATTCAGAACTTGCTTCCTATCCTGGGCTATTCAGTTAATAGATACAGGGCAGCCATACCGGTTATAAAAGCATTAAATAGTCCCGTAGTGCTGGATAAACAGTCACCGTCTGAGTTCTCTAAATGCTCCCTCTACAACTTTAGCTTTCCTGGCCCCTCCTGTGGGTCCCCCCAAACCTCCTCTCATTTCAAAAACTAAATGCCTGGCTGCCTAAAGGGGTTCTGGTTCTTCCGCTAGCATCCATTCTCACAGGCCAGCGCCTCTACCATCCTGCTGGTTAAATATGTATCATATTGCTCCTGCCTGACCCTCATTCTATGACTAAAGAACTGGCTTAATTCTTGAGATGTCAGTTGCCCATCTTTATATTGATGAGATAGGGAGTGTAGATAGAAGGAAGAATTGGAAAATAACCTGACTTTGCTGAATAATTTATCTATTGTTTGAGTATAAGAATATATTTTTTAAAGTAAATTAATTTATAGAAAGTTTTCAAATCAAGGTTTCAAACTCCTGTTAATTGGCCAAATTTGGCCTGCAGGTGGGTTTTTTTTTGAATGGCCAGGAGTGTGTAAAAATATTGAGATTAAAGATTAGGCCAAAAAGAAAAAAAAAGTTCATCACAGTTATCCTCCCCCTTTCACCTTGTCCTATTGCTCAGTTGCACATTTGATATCCCACGCTGTTCCCTGAAGGCATTCAAATTTGACACCCACAGTCTAAATATGTATCATTTCCTTTCAGTTCTGTTAGTATTTACTCATCAGCATAGGGGAACATTCATCTTAAAGTCTATGACCTGATGTATCTGTTTTGTTTAAGAAATGGATGCAAAGCTACATTATTCAGTAGCCAATTATGATTAATTAAACATTTCACCAGACTTAGATCTAATTAGATTTGATTCATCTCTAATTTTATTACCAGTGAGCATATTTTGATGATTATATTATGTATCTTCTAAACTTCGCGGCAGACAAATGCTTATCTCTTTCCCTGGGGTTTTTTCTTCCCTTGAAGGGACGTGATGGTGAGTCATCACCCATGTTCTCTCTGAGAGCTGAGGATAGAGATCTGTTGTGCTGAGACAGCCTCTGGCTTTGGACCACATCCCTGAATTATTCAGGCACAGATAGGGTGGGTGAGTGTCCAGCTACAAAGATTCAAGGCCAAGGGGGAGACACTGATCTGAAATAACTGAGGAAACTACCACTGGCACCACTGACTTGGAAGCTCCAAGTAGAACCACACAACTTCAGCTCAGGTCCAAGTATCCCTTGACCCATTACCTAGCACTCTCATGTGGCCTCGGAAAGGAGCTATCAGGAGCCAAGATGTCTCTCTGACCTGTTTTTGGAGTCATTCCTCTCTGCAGTCCTACAAGAGGTTTTAGAGGGCCTTGTGATTTGCAGAATAAATAGAAATCCCCAACCTCTAATGTCCTTCAGGCCGCACTCTTGTAATTAGTATACTGGTGTTAAGTTGATTACATGTTTTTAGTATATTTATTGAGTACTTGCTATGCATAAAGCACTATGAGAGTCTTGCTGGGACTCTGGGTAGGTTTTGGAGACCTCTAGGTTGGGGTGACACAGTCAAGGAAGTTGCCTAGAGTTCGGTGATCTTAGTACATAAAGTGAAACAAGAGTTATTTGTGTCCAATAGTTGTGACCAGGTCACTGACAGTATGTGGACAGAATATATTCCAATAAAGGCTACAAAATTTTTAACACTTTTAATCATGTTTGGGGCACATAGCATTATAGAACCAGCTGAGTTGGCATGATTGAAAACCTTGCCAGCTGCCATTCATTGACCCAGCCAGCCAAGGAAGCTCTTGGGAAAGTTTGCTCATTTCTTTATTCAGTTGTTTGTCCATCACTGTAATTATAGGAGTGTTTTTTTTTTTTTTTTGAAGACTCCAAAAGGTCATTAATTCTAGTAAACAATAGCTTTTTCATTTCAGACTATCCTTCATCACATAATAGTGAAAGTAGAAGATAGTGCAGACTGTCTTTCTACCAATATCTTTACATCCTTTCCACAATATAGTTTTGAGAAAACAGGTGGGCAGTTGACAGGAAGCAGGAAGATATATTCATTTTTCAGATTAATAAGTTGGATATTATCAGTTAAACTAAGTTGGGAAACATTGGCACTTAAAGACCTAGAAGGCTTTATTTTATTTTACTGCATATTTATATTTGAACTTAAAAAGCATTCCTTTATGTTTAATTTTTTAAAGCTTTTAAAAGCTGTAGCAATCTAATCTTAATATTACATTTTGCAGATAAGGGAAAGGAATATGCATTACTTAGTGGATAACTATTACATTCTAGCTAGAGTGGGAAAAAAATAACACAAAACTTGCCTTGGTAAAGCCACACACTGATATTTATGCCAGGGATAGCAGTTCATGTTTCAAAACATCAAGAGTAAGGAGAGGCTGGCCTATGATGAAATGTTTCATTTCATAGCACAGAACCCAGTGGCATTCCATTGAAAGGCAACCCCTTGGTATCTAAATGTGTAAATCAAACATAAGGTTTGGCTCCGCCAGGAAAACTCCTGAGGAAGTAAGTCTATTTACCTAATATTAACATTCAGGTAAGAAGAACCCAGTATATCTATCCATAGAAGAGTTAAATAGGGAACAGAAAGACCTGAGAAAGAAAAAGTGATCTCTCTCTTTCATACAATCTTATTTCTGCCTTCATTCATCCATCCAGTCTTCTCAGCCCTTAGCACCTCATGAACTATAGAAGGAAATCAACTTTATCAATATGAAGTAAATAGCCAGTAGTCAATGCATTGGTTGATCTCTACCTAGTCAAAAATAGGTGTCTCAGTTGTCTATCACTGTATCCAAAGCTTGGTAGCTTAAAACAGTTACTCAATTTGCTCATGATTGAGAGGTTAGCACTTTGGGTGGGGGTCAGCCGAATGCTTCCTCTCTAGGTCTCATCTAGCATCTCCATTGACTCAGTGGGGTTGAAGGTTCTGAGATGGCGCCATTCACATTTATGGCATTCAGTGCTAGCTGCAAATCACAACTCATATGTTTCCAGAAAGAGAGTCTGAGCTTTGTCACATTTAGCATTCTGGGAGACATGCCCCAATGCACAAGAGCTCTTCTAGCCTCTGCTTGAATTAGATGTTCCATTGTCCCATTGGCCAAAGCTGGTCAAATGGCCAAGCCCAATCAGTGTGGAAGAGGACTGCCCAAATGCACAGATGCAGGAAGATGTGATTCACTAAGGGCCACACTGTGAAAACCTACCCCAGTAGACAAGGGTAAATGGTAGGAAAACAGCTTGTTCTAACAGACCTCGATAGCTCATAATCAGGATGCATGGAAAACTAGGACACTGCCTCTATTCTGGCTTCTGAAAATACAGAGGAAAATGATGCAGGCAACTTTTTCATACACAGTGACATCCTCAGCCCTTTTGCTGAAAATTGGCTTACTAAAAACAAATTGGGTCTTTCTAAAACATTTATTTCCCTAAGGCAATCCATGGACAAAGTGAGTCCAGGCTCTATTTTCCTTGATTACTCATGTCTGATGATCTGAATTAATTTCTTGGTATTTCCAAAAGAACCTGTTATACACAGTAAAAGAGAACAAAACAAAAATATTTTGTTCTTGATTGAGGACATGGAGTATTCTTGCTTTGAGCAGAAAGACATAAATCAAATGTTGGGAGAGTTGATCATTTAAAATGCATACAGTGGCATCAATGACCTGCTCTTAGAACTTCAAATGCCCACTGGCTTGAGCAGCTCAGCTATATAATGGACATTCTAAAACACACTTGCTTCTGAGAGATCTGTCAAATGGACCATGTGTAAGAACAGAGAATGACAAAGTTGGAAAGAATGTGAGCAGTTTTTCCTGAGAACCTAGTCAACTTGTGGTCTAAATTATTCAACACATATGGACCATCATTCTATTTTAACCTCCTATACTGATGTTTGCCTCTTGCCAAACTTCTCTCCCCTGCAGAAATTATAATCTCAGGTTTGCTTAATCTGTTTATAAACCTACATAAGCCAAATGGAACCTGGAACTGTTTTAGGACTTGGCTAAATTCATTACAGGTCTCAGTTTTGAGAGAGAGAAAGAACTTGTGCTATCCATTTATACATAACATACCTTCCACGATCAAGCTAGTTATCGAAGATACTTACACATTTCCTAAATTTCTTCATGTATATAATAACATCAGCAACAAGTTACATTGACTGAGTACTTACTGTGTACCAGGCAATGGACTGAGTGCCTTGGAAGGTCAGCATAGAGATTATGTGCTAGGTTGGGTTCATGTTGAACAGAAAGCTCACCAGCAAATGGGGAGGATATTCAAAGAGAAATCAGAGTCAATATGGCAGCCCTGGGACTACGAAAATGCTGGTCCTATCATTTCACGACAAATGGAAAGCCACAAAGCAGGAAGGTTTGCAATGCTTCTTATGCTTATGGTGATGTTCCCCTGAAAAAAACCATCTCAGCATACAAAAATTTTCACACAATTCCATAGGTCTTCACAGACACCCTGAAACCTAACCATAGGCACATTGAACTTCTGTATGAAGAATAAGAGAGAGCCCTGACTAGTGTGGCTCAGTTGGTCAGGCATTGTTCCCCAAGGCAAAAAGCCACCAGTTTGATTCCCAGTCAGTGCACATACTTGGGTTGCGGGTTCAGTCCCTGGTTGAGGTGCATGCAAGAAGCAGCCAGTTGGTTTCTCTCTCATATCGATGTTTCTCTTACTCTTTTTCTCCCTCCTTTCCCCGCTCTCTAAAAATAAATAAATAAATAAAACCATTTTAAAAAACAATAACAGCAAGAAAGAGAGAGAGCTTGATTTTTACTAGGAGCCTTCTGTGCAGCAGACATGTGACATACATATCACCCCACCTTCTCAATGGCCATGAAGGATATCACTTACGTTTCCCATTTGACAGATTCAGAAACTGAAAACTGTGACACCCCAAAATTTAAACATTTACAGAGATGATACTGTCAGCAAGTACTGGGCAGAGTTTCAAAACTGTACCTTCTTATCTTCCTAGACTTAGCATTTGAGCAGATGACAACAGATAAAATAGAGTGTGACAGAATAAAACACAACAGAGACAGCCATTTTGATAACAAATCGTTTATATTAGAAACTCCGTAAATATCCTACAGTAGTTACCCTTAAATGTATCACAATTCACCCCTAAGATTGAATATTGTACAGCATTAAAAGTAATATTTTCATAAAATATTTAATAAAATAAAGGAATGTTCACAATTGCAAGGTCATAGAAGCAGAATTCAATGTGTATTTCGGAAATATATATACCTGTATATTCACACACACACACACAGATGTGGCAAATGTAGGTTTATAGTTGTGAATCCATG
Organism: Carollia perspicillata; assembly: GCA_004027735.1. NCBI lineage: Eukaryota > Metazoa > Chordata > Mammalia > Chiroptera > Phyllostomidae > Carollia > Carollia perspicillata. The sequence goes on along the minus strand of PVKM010001375.1, from coordinate 34,807 downwards.
AAATGGAGTTTGTTTTTGTATTATTGTTTATTAATTATCATATTTATTTTCCATATAAACTGTAAACTTTCTTTTGTTTCACCCTGTGTATGTAGGTGTATGTGTGTGTATGTATACATACATTGAGAAAACTTTAATGATAGGAAAAGAAGCAGTTTCTGTATTTTATTTCTTCATCTTTGTATCACAATGTTCATTTGTTATTTTTATAATTATAAGAACCATTTTGAAGTTGAAGTCTAATACTTGGATGTCCACACTGTCTTCAAAAGCAGAAAGTAATCGTGTTGGAAGGGACCGTAGCACAATCTCTTTTCAATAATGGGAAAACTAAGGCCCAGACAAGCATCACCTAAAATTAAACGAGAGCTTGCATAAAGTTGGTGGCAAGGTTGGAATGCATAGTATAGGTTTTAATTTTTCATTTTTGTGTGATTTATGGAACAAAACCTTATCAGAAAAATAAGTTCTCACACTGAAGCAATGCTTTGAAACCCTACGGTTCCCATGTATATGTGAGAACTAAAGTTAGGCTTTCCTTAGCTAGATAATCACCCAGGGCCCTGCATACTCTCTTGTCTTCTGCTCCTCAGCGCCTCTTACCAGGAGACAGCCAATCTCAGCTGGACAGGAAGTTGAAACCAAGAGAATGGGAAATCCGACTTATATTCTGACATGCGACTTAATGAAAGTAGCCCCTTCCTTTGGAATGTCCCCCTGGTCCTCCTCGCCTTCCAGAGCCAGAGCCAGATCAAGCGCGTAGCCCCAGTTCTTCAGCAGAACCCATCGGAGACTTTTTCTGGCAGAGGCTTTCTGGATGGATCTCAGCCTCTGGGGAATAGTCAAAGATGTGTACATATGTTTCTATAATTGCCCTAAATATTTACATTGTCCTTATCAGTAGATTACATTACATATTTATTCACAACGATCATTTACAGTGCTCTCCCCTAATTGGGAAACGAAACAGCTGTTTAGCACTTAAAAGAACATGGCATGTGCCCTTTGACTGATCACTTAAAGAGGACGGATTATAAGTATTTACTTTGGGATTTCTAAAACAGGGCTGACCAGTTGTAGGCAGAATTAAAATTATTTCTAAGGAATTTTTTACGATAAGAGATTATGGAGATATATGAGAAGGAGAGACAAATGAAAGAGCAGATTCTTGGGGTCAAATGGCATTTGTCACCAATTTAATGGGACTGGGCAATTGTGTAGTTAGTGTCCCAATTTGAATTGTGTTATTTACTGGGTCACAGTCTTCACCATTGAGTGTACAATGGTGATTATGCAAGCCTGTGGGGTCATTGCTTCATTTGCTTACTAGTTTGCCAGTGAGTAGCTCAGAGGAGAGCTCTTCAAAACTGACTGTTTATTCCAAAGAGTAGGGAAAACCACCTCTTTTAAGTTATTTCTGTCATTAATTCAAATAATAAAAATGCAGAAATAAGATCTCAAGTTTTTAAATGGCTAATTTGTATGGTTTTATAATCTTGCATAGAAATGTAAGAGAAAGACTTAATCGAGTGTATTTGTTTTGAATTAAACCAGGTGTAAAGCCAACATTTTTGCTTATATTTAACTACAACAACTATAAGTACATGGTGAATATTGTGTTTTTCTGGCATTGCCCACACGACAATGTATCACTGTACCTTGAATAAGTGACTAGGGGACTAGACCTTGGGAAAAATATGAATAAGTGACTATACCTTGGGAAAAAATAAACAAAGAAGTTCACTCTTAGTATAGCTATGTAAATAAAAGAAAAAATGGTTGTTTACTCATACTGTATCTAGTTAACAGTTGTGAAGTGTAATTGTAAAATCCCATATGCATAGTTTATTGTATACAAATGTGGTCAGTTAAAACAAATTTCTTAAAACATAGCAGATTGAAATAGGTTTGTATCAACACAGATTTCCAATGTACCATCATTATCAAATTATTTCACATTATTCACATTATCTTCAAGGGGAAATGGTTTTGCACCCAGTGGTAAACATAGTTTTAGCACTCTACCTGGAAGGGTAGAGGGGTTGTGTGTGGAGTGCGGAAATAACTTACCACTTCAGTTCCTCGTGTTAGACATTTTTGAAGAATAACCAAAGGGTTCTTGTCAGTTTCAGGAATTTACTGAATACACACTTTCACTTTTTAAAACTGGGCCTGGAATCAAACCCTTAATAGAATTAGATAGCAAATCTGTGTCATAGAGTCCAGATATGGATTGAGGGCTCTTTTGAGAATTTCCACATACTAAGAATGTCCAAAAGAGTCAATAAAACTTAACTCTGGGGCCAACTAGCCATGGTGGGAAAATGACCACTTAAAGATCGTCCACAGAAAAGACAAACATGTTCAATTTCACCTAGTGGTGGAGAAACTAGGCATGGGGCAATGCATGGCAGAATGCTTTCCGATGGAGTTTGCAACTTAACAACCCTGGATTGGCATGGTTCTTCTTGTTATACAGGTTGTGACTCACGACAAATCACACCATTTCCCTTAGAGTGATTTATCTTGTGTCTGCAGTGAGTACAATAGCACCCTGTACTTCTGCTGGGCAGGCAACATTTAATATTTGCCTCGTCTGTTAGACATTAAGTTCCTTTACATCAAGGCCCTGTTTATCCTTACAACCCTAGTACCAATCACATACCAGCACACAGCAGGACTTGTTGAAGAAGACCTTGTTTTTTTGAAAATTATACAGAGAAAATGAAATAATTTATATAGAGTGTTTAGTACTGTGCCTGCTAAGAGTGAATCTTCAATGCAAGTGGGATGCCATTATTATTATTCTTATTATAATTTTCAATGCATATTAAATAAAATAATAAATGCCAGCCTCTTTCAGGATAAACTCACCAGATATTCCAAAAGGGGAATTCTAAGAAACTACATTTAATTAGTTCAACTTGTAGTTATCAGGCTTAAGGAAATCATTAAAGTTTGGCTTCTCCACCAGAATGACAACTCAATTTACAAAGGAAGATATATATTATTTTCTAGGAGCCAGGAATTCTTGAAATCAAGAGAGTTGAAACACATAATTAATAGTTAGGAGGTTGTTTATTAGCTCTCAACGAGAAAAAAGAACATCATCTCTATTGTCTTGTGGGATGTATAATATGGGCTGGTGATTTACCCTGATTCTACCTTTCTGATGGTTGAAAAGTTCGTATCTACCAGATATCCCAAATATAAAGTCAGTCTCTCTCTCTCTCTCTCTTTCTCTCTCCCCCCCCCACTGTTATAGAATGAAAGATATAAATGCTGACTGATCTGTTCTATCGATGCCTAATGTAATTTTGAAGCTGAAAGGAACCTTAGGGAAGATCTATTTCTCTAAACACGACACCTACATTATAGATGACAGAAGCAAGTCTCAAGTGAGTGACTTTCCCAAGGAAACGTAGACTATAACAAATCAAGGACCTGACTGCAGCTTCCCAAAGTCTAGTCCTAGTTCACTATGCTGCATTACCTAATATTCCTGATAGTGGTAGTCTGAAAAACAACCCCCAAACGTTTTCACATTGTAATCCCTGCTACTTGTACATGTTGCTGTACATGGAAAAATGTCCTTGCAGGTATGATTTAGGTTAAGGATGTTGAGATGGACAGATTATCTTGGATTATCAGGGAAGATTCGGAATACAATCACACATATCCTTGTAAGAACTAGGCAGGGGATCAGAAACACACAGAGGAAGAGGCGATATGAAGAAGCAGCGGAGAGAGATTTACGGATGTTGGCCTTGAAGACTGGAGTGATGCAGCCACAAATCAAAGAATGTTGGCAGCCATCGGGAGCTGGAAGAATCGAGGAATTGATTCTCCTGTGGAGCTTGTACAGAGTGAGTGAAGTTCTGCCAACAGCTTGGTTTTGGCTCAGTGATACTGATTTCAGGCTTTTAGCCTCCAGAACTGTGCAATAATAAATTTCTGCTGTTTCAATCCACAGAGTTTCTGGTACTTTGTTACAGTAGCCATAGGAAACTAACATACCTATGAAAACAGAACTCATATTTTCCTATTTTAAAAAGTGTAGGCATATAATATGAGCACAAGACAATACTTTATAAAGAGACTATTCTGAAAATTATACACAAGCTTTGGTCCAAAATCACTTTTTATAACTTAATGTCTCAGAATCAACTGGACTAGAGATGCATTTTACATACAAGGAGGACATCCCAAAAAACAGAATTTATTTATAAAAAAAATTGTGTATTTATTCTTACATGTTTAAACTTCAGTAACCTTCAAAGTACTCTCTCTTTGATGCAATACACCTATCAAGACATTTTTTCTACTGCTCAAAACAGTTTTCAAACTTGTCAATTTTGATGCTTTTGCCATTTTTGTTTTCCTCTTTTTCATGCCAGCAAAGCATTTCACTTTGAGCACTTTTTCATCCAGGGAAACAAAAAAAAATGTTGCTTGATGTGAGATTGAGTGAATAGGAGGGTAAGGCATGGGGGCTTACCCATGTCGTTTTTGATCAAAAACTGTAGAACACAGTACTGCATGGGCAGGTGCACTCGTAAATCACTCATCATGAAATGGACAAACACATTGAGAGTCTTCAAAAAAAGTTCACTGAAACTGAACACAGCCTCTCACAAAAACACCAGCTGGTACACTGACACAAATGGGTTCCTAGTACACTCGCTTAGTGGGGAAAGCTTGTATTACAAGAGGCCTGCCCTCCGAAAGAAAATTCAGTGTCGGTGTCTTTTTTGGTCCCCCCAAATAAAGTTAGAAGAAATTTTCACTGATTAGATTTTAGATGCCTTTAGGAAACACTCTTGTCTTATAAATAATACATACATAGATTATCATTTAGTATGTTAATTTTTCAAGGAACTAACTTCATGATATTGTGTTGATCTTACTAGCTTTAGTTTTAGAGGATGATTTTATTTTTAACTTTAACCTAGACATATTCCATGCAGCCGCCAATCACTCTTCACCTCAATAAGTCTTCCTCACCAGTCTTCCCATGAGTGGATTTATTCACTGCATAATCTTGGCTTGTACGTAATTGGCTGGTATGATTTTTATTACCTTAAATAAATTACCTCTTTTAAGCTTAAATCTTAAACATGTACAAACCAGCATTGGAAAAGATGCATTAGTATTGGTTAAAAATCGGTAGGCTACCCCTTAGTGTTCTGAAGAAGTACAATAATTTAAAGTAGATGGTAGAATGAAAGGGTATTTATTGCTAAGAGTAGATATTTTTTAATATTTTAAGAGTAAAATAAAGTTTAACTGAGAGTATAATTTCTAATAGCCCACAGGGTATGGGTCAAAGCTTTTTGTTATTATTAATAGATTATATATTTATAGGCATTAATTTCTAGTGAAAATTGAGTTTTTACCATCTGTAATTGTATTAATTTTTTGAGTATGTTTATCAGAAGTCCTTATGTAGTAAATACAGGATACAAAGTCACTGCAACTTATATAATTAGTTCACTAATAAAAACTAGATATTGTAATCAACTTTATATGTTTACCTATGGGATATTTTATCAAAAACCAATAGAGAAAAATATGGCATTCACCACTAAAGTAAGGAGAAAATACTCCGAAGAAACGGAAAGGTAAATAAAGGTCATGTTCTCAAAAGTCATCTTTTAGTTAAACTGTAGGGTATTGCCATTTTGTAGGTATGAAAATGCTAGAATGATAGCAATTCCTTATGGTTCAACTTAGTAGTTTGCTTAGAATTGATTGGTCTTGGGTTGTATAAAAGTGATCTAATTCAAAAGCATGTCATGGAAACTTGACTCCTGATCTATTTTTGCACTTTGTCCCTTTAAACCAGTTTATGTTTCATAGGCCTAATAAAGTTGTCCTTATATAATTTGGTGTGAGTATTTAAATAAAATAGTGAATTTTTTCAGCTTTCAAAATGGCTAAAATTATACATGAAACAAGTTATTTAAAAAACAGGAAAAATTTTAAAAATCTAAACAGACCAATTACCAGCAATGAAATTAAAGCATTAATCATAAAACTCCCAACAACAGAAATCTAGGACCAGATGACTTTATAGGAATCTACCAGACATTCAAAGAAAAATTAATAACTATCTTTCTAAAACTATTTTTATTTTTTTTAAAAATATTTTTATTTATTTATTTACTTTTAGAGAGAGGGGATGGGAAGGAGAAAGAGTGGAAGAGAAACATCAATGTGTGGTTGCCTCTCATGCGTCCCCTGCTGGGGACTGGCCTGCAACCCAGGCATGTGCCCTGACTGGGAATCGAACCGCGATCGTTTGGTTCGCAGGCCCGCGCTCAATCCACTGAGCTACACCA
>PVKM010001375.1:0-28366 GCA_004027735.1 Carollia perspicillata | reverse complement strand
TTGATATTTCTCTCCCTCTCTCCTTCCCTTACCCTCTAAAGATAAATAAATAAAATCTAAAAAAATAATAATAATAAAAAGGAAGGAATGCTTCCAAACTTATTCTACAAAGCCATCATTACCCCAATACCAAAACCAGACATTACAAAAAAAGCAAAGAAAATTACAAGCCATTACCCTTGATAACCATAATGAAAAAATTCTCAACAAAATATTAGCAAACTTGATTAAAAAATAACATTAAAAGCATTATACACCATGACCAAATGGGATTCATCCCAGGGCTTCAAGGATAGTTCAGCATCCATAAATCAATCAACGTGATACATCATATTAACTAAATGAAGGATAAAAATTATATGATCATCTCAAAAGTGCAGCAAAAGCATTTGAAAAACTTCAACATCGTCTTTTTATGATTAAAAATTCTAAACAAAGTGAAAGTAGAGGATCATATTTCAACATAATAAAGGCTCTATATGACAAACCCACAGCTAATATCATACTCATTGATGAAAAGCTGAAAGCCTCTCCTCTAAGATCAGGAATGAAACAAGAGCCCACTATCAGCACTTCTACTCAACATAGTATCTGAAGTCATAGTCACAGCAATCAGGGAAGAAACAAATAAACAAATGTCATTCTAATTAGAAAGAAAGAAGTAAAACCCTCATTATTTTCAAATGACATGATACTATGTATAGAAAGCTCTAATGACTCCACCAAAAAATTACAACTAATAAATGAATTCAGTAAAGTTACAGGATACAGATTCAGTATACAGAAATCTATTGCATTCCTATACCCCAGTAACAAATGATCAGAAAGAGGAATGAAGAAAAAGGTCCTATTTACAATTGCATCAAAAAGCATAAAATACCAAGAAATAAATTTAAGCAAAGAAGTGAAAGACACAGGTACTCAAAAAACTATAAGGCACTGAAGAAAAAAATGAAGAGGATATAAATAAATGGAAGGACATACCTTGCTTGTGAAGTGGAATCATAGTTGATGTTGAAAACATACAAGGAGAGTAGAGCCAATGTTGATATGCAGTCCATGAAAACCTGCAGTATGGATTGCAAGAATTAGTATTGTTAAAATAATCTTACTACCCAAAGAAATATACAGATTCCATGTAATCACTATTAAAATACCAATGACATTCTTTACAGAATTAGAACTAATTATAAAATTTATGTGGAACCACAAAAGATCCCAAATAACCAAAGAAATCTTGAGAAAGAACAAAGTGGGAGGTATTACACACCCTGATATCAAACTATACTACAAAGCTACAATAATAAAAACAGCATGGTACTGGCCTGAAAACAGATATATAGATCAATAGAACAGAATAGAATGCCCAGAAATAAGTCCTTGTTTATGTGGTTAATTAATCTATGACAAAGGAGCCAAGCATATGCAATTGGGTAAAGACAGTCTCTTCAATACATGGTATTGGGAAAACTGGACACATACATGCAAAAAAAGAAGGAAGAAGGAGAAGAAGGAGAAGGAGAAGAAGAAAAAAGAAGAAGAAGAAGAAGAAGAAGAAGAAGAAGAAGAAGAAGAAGAAGAAGAAGAAGAAGAAGAAATTGAACCACTTTCTTACACCATATAAAAGGTAAACTCAAAATAGAATAAGGACTTAAATGTAGGACCTGAAGCCATCAAATTCCTGGAAGAAAACATAGGCAATGAACTCTTTGACATTGCTCTTAGCAGTGTCTTTTTGGCTATGTCTCCTTCAGTAAAGGCAACAAAACAAAAACATACAGATGGGAATACATCAGACTAAAAAGTTTTTGTATAGCAAAGGAAACTATCAACAAAATGAAAAGACAACCTACTAAATGGGAGAAGATATTTGCAAATAACACATCTGATAAGGGGTTGATATCCACAGTATGTAAGAAACTCATACAACTTAATACCAATAAAACAAACAATCCAAGTAGAAAATGGGCAAAGGAGCCGAACAGACACTTCTCCAAGGAGGACATACAGATGGCGAATAGACATATGAAAAGATGCTCAGCATCAGTGATCACCAGAGAAATGCAAATTAATGAGATATCACCTCACACAACAAATTAATAAACAACAAGTATTTGTGAGGTATGGAGAAAAGGGAACCCTCTGTTGGTGGGTCTGTAAATTAGTGTAGTCACTATGGAAAACAGTATGGAGATTTTTCGAAAAAGTAAAAATAGAGCTGCCATATAGTCCAGGAGTTTCACTCCTGGATATTTATCCAAATAAAACAAAAACATAAATTTGAAAAACTATGTAAATCCCTATGTTCATTGCAGTATTATTAGTAAGAGCCAAGACAGGAAGCAACCTGAGTGTCCATCAACAGACGTTTGGATGAAGAAGATGTATATACAGGGTGGGGAAAAGTACATTTACAGTTTTCAGTACATGAAACACAGAATTTATTATTGTATTATTATACAACTGTGTTATTATTAACAACTGTAAACATAATTTTGCCCACCCCTGTATATACAATGGAGTATTATTTAGAAATAATAAAGAATGAAATCTTGCCATGAATATATAGGGTATTATGCTAAGTGAAATAAGTCAGATGGAAAAAGACAAATATCATATGACTTCATTTATTGTTGAATCTAAAAACAAACAAACAAATGAATAAACAAAACAAAACAGAAACAGACCCATAGGTATACAGAACAAACTGATGGCTGCCAAAGGCAAGGAAGATGAGAAATGGAAGGTGGAAGGAAGGAAGGAAGGAGAGATTATAGAGACAAAAAACAAAAACAAAATGATCAAGAACCAACTCAAACAGGAAATGAGTAGGATACATATATCCTACCACATTTTTCATCTTCCTCCCAAAACAGGGAAAAAAGTATCTTCTTCTCTTTCTTATGTTACTCTCATTACCAGACCTTTTGCAATCTGTGGAATCCAAATAAAGGAAGCCTCATAAGAGACCATAAGTCTTCCTAAGAGGGTAATTATTTGAAATATTAACTACATTTAAACAAAATGCTTCCATTTGGAATGCTTCAGCCTGGAATTTTTTTCTTCTACCTACAGAAGTAAAGATTTATCTCAGTTGGTTATTAGAAGGGCCCTCATCAAATCAGAGTAATGATAGCATCAAGTTTATCCTTGATATGGGGGCTATTCAGGGTCCCCCTAGGAAAACAATAATATAGTCAAATTGGGTATTAGTGATACCCAATTTGTGATAAGATTAATAAAGGAGTAACTAACAAAGGTATGGGTGAGCAGGGTATAGACATACCACAAGGAATTGTGCCATACAGTGGGCCAGTGCCAGAGATTGAATGTTTGTGCCCTCCAAAATTTGTATGTAAAAACCTAATGCTGAATGTGACACTTTGAGGTGGGGCCTTTGGCAAGTGACTAGTTCATGAGAGCAGAGCCCTCATAAGTGGGATTAGTGTCCTTACGGAAGAGGTTTAAGAGATCCCTTGCCCCTTCTACCATGTCAGGATAAAGCAGAAAAATGGCCATCTGTGAACCAGGAAGCCCTCATAAACATGAAAGCTGCTGTCAACTTGATCTCAGACTTCCCAACCCACAGAACTGAGAGATAAATTTCCATTGTTTAGAAGCCCACCTGGTCGATGATATATAGTTATTGCAGTCCTAATAGACAAAGACTGTTAGTAAGGTCATGACACCACGTAGGTTTAAAGTGTGATCACAAGAGAGACAGAGAGAGAGGGAAAGAGAGAGAGAATGGGAGGTAGGCAAAGAAGCCTGTCTGACAAAGAACCATGTCAACTGTAAAGGAAGGGAACCTGGGAAATAAAAGCTTCAATTTACTCTTTCCTCCCTCCATCTCCTATAGGTCTATTTTGCCAAGAACACCATTAGCCAGAGGGCTTGAGAATCTGTTAATGCAATCCCTACAGGCCAGCCACCTGGTCAATGGGCAGAGTGGAGAAGGGTGGGCAGTAGACCTGGAGAGACAAAAATAATTGTACAGCATGATTCCACATATTCACACACAGCCCAGTCAGGGCATAGCGTTGAAAGCTACAGCTAACAAGTAAGGGGTCACTATTTAAGAATTAAAGCAAATTAAATTCATGTTATTATTAAAAACAGCGTGAGTGGATACATGAAGAATGGGAAGAGTGAGTAACGTGTATTTATTGAGTTTTTGTTACATTCCAGACACCATTTTTTGTAATTAACATGTGGCATCTCAGTTAATTCTCAAAAGGGCAATATGCCGTATATACATGCCACCATCCTACAGATAAAAACATGAAAATTAAACAACTTCTATTACTTCTCCAAAGTCATATAGCTAGTAGGTGGCTGAGATGGGATTCATACCAGGTCCGTAAATTCAAAGTCCCCGCTGATTTCACCACTGCATGGAACACGCTCACAACTGTTTATAATTTGAGAGCTGAAGGCTGACATGTGTAAATCTTCAGTAAGTACATATATACATTGATACCAGGCCTCAAGGGTCAGAAACGTCATATATGTGCCAATCAATATGCCCTCAATACACACTGCTCTACTATCTTCCAAAATGCACCACCCTCTTAGAGATCTCACAGTGTATTTGCATATCGCTCTCTCTGCCTAGGCTGTCCTCTCCCAACCTCCTCCCACCCACCCACCATTTTTACCAATGAAAATTTTCATGTCCTTCATAAGATATTATCTTTTCTGAGAAACCTGATTTGTAGATTGCTTAGAATTAAGGGACTTTCACCTTCATTCTCCAAATATCTCATGTAGAGCATCTGTTCCCATTATATTTTATGATAATAATTTGTCTGTGTTTATCCTTGTTTCTTAGCTTATGTAGTAGACATTTGTGGGGTTTGCCTTCACAGCATCTATTCTCCCTTCTTTGGGTGTCAGTGTCCTGAGTTTGTTTTGGAGATTGACTCCACTCCTTTCGCTTTCAGTCCCTGTGGTAAGTAGGGGCCATTTCTGTTCCAACTCCAGGAGTGCCCATGTGACCCAGGGTTGGCCAGTCAGAGTAAAGCTTTCACCTGGACTCAGTGATTAGGGTGAGAATGGGTCCGTGAGCAATCACAGCTGGAATGGACAAGAGAAAGCAGTTAGTGGGTTGGTTGGGACAGACTACAAGAGTCTTTTTCTTTTCTTTCTTTTTTTAAAAATTTGAATCAGACAACATAAAATCTGGTGCCACCATGTAGAGAGAACCTTTGTATTAGTGAAGTAGATGTAGAAGAAACTTGAGTAGAAGAGGACAAGAGGCCAAATCCTGATATTTGCTAGAATCACTTGGTTTACCCAGTGCTACTGCAGGTTTCCCTAAAGTATTAAATTAATACATTTAAGCTTTCAGATACTTACAACCCCAAACTCCTAACTACAACTGCCTAGCAGAACATCTGGTATGTTGGAAATACTCAGAAAACATTCATTGTTCTAATTAAATCGAGTCCTCAGAAAGGGATATTTGTCCACGTGTCAAAGTTCTAAAACCCAAATCAAGAAGTCTATCAGGCTTATACTCTTGCCTTTGGTTTCAGGACAGTATTTGAAAAGTGTCTGTTACATACCAGTAGAATTTATATTCTCCTATAGCACATGACAATCAGAGGGAAGATGCATTGTGGCTGAATAACGTGTGAGGTAGCCAGGGCCATGCCTGACATTTTCAACATGTTGAAAACTTATGGTGAGCCTGCTGATCTTTTCAACCCATTTTCAAAGCTGCTCTTGAGGATCACTTGACAGTTTTTTTTGAGGGGGTGGGAGTGTTTGGATTGTTTCCTACTCTGTAGGAAAAATAAGATTACAATTTTCCTTTCTAGCACCCTGTTATTTTTTTCTCATCCTAATTCATCTGTCCCTGGGTATTTTCCTGCAACAACAGTAGATGTTTTTTTTGAGTTTCTGAATTGCTCACAATCATTTCCTTAATTTTCACCTAATCCAAGCAATGGGCTGACAGAAATCATACCAGACCAGGGGTGGGAGCCTGAAGTGAACTAGGTCAGTTTTCCCAGGAATCTGAAATTAGAGCAGAGATATAGAGAATGACATTGACTCAGTCATTCTATGTGTCTGAAACTACAAGTGGCTTTGAGACCTGTGGGTGGGCATCTTCCACCACCATGTGGGATGAAGAACAGGGAAGATGAGACAAAAACATGAAGCAGATGTACAGATATGAACAGACAGGGAATGCGTCCTCCCTGGTTCTTGCCATCCCTCTGGTTCAGCATTCTAGAATTTTCTGAACCCTTGTTGCTTTCCTGCTCAAAGTTTCAGTGCAACACTTCTGCATCTTTATACTGCATCATCATTATTCATGGGATTTTTTGATGTCTGTTCCAAGAATCAAAAAAAAAAAATACAAGTCCTCATACATTAGCCAAATATTCTTAAGATGGTGAATTAGCTAAGTAGAAGAAATATTCCAGCAGATAGAAACAAAACAAAAATCATCAAGCAGAGTTGGTGACAGTCATCCCAAAATTATTAAACAGACATCTCTCAGATCTGAGAAAAAGAAAGCTGCTCAGTTGGCCAGCTGTGCAGCACTGAAATAGCATGGACTCACTCCATGGATTCAGAGTTGCTGAAAGTGAGTTTCCTTCTGCAGCTGAGCCATGAAATGTATTCCCAGTTCAGAATTCCTTTCCAAGTCTTATCCCATGAGTCCATGAAGGTGTCTGCACACAAGAGCAACTCTCAAGCCGAGAGATGTCATGTTTGCATCATTGCTGACATGCAGACAAGTGTTTAGATGGTCCATTAAGTAAGTGCCTCTGCCCAGTATGGGCACATCTGGTGGTGTGACAGCACTGACTGCCCCTAGGTTGTTGGAAAACCCCAGCTTAGCTCATTAAGGAGGAACAGGCACAATTATTGTGTTAAAACACATTAGTGTATTTTTTTCTGCCATTGCATTGGCTTATTGGCATTTGATGAAGCTCAAGAGATTTTAGCTTATATCTTCATTTTCTACTCCTCTTTGTTTTGGTAATATGTGTGGCATAATGTAGATGAGGAACATAAGCTTCTGGAAAATTCTCCCCTACCCACAAGTGGACTAGCATCCTCATCAAAAATGTTTATCCCTGTTCCTTTTCTCTTGTCTGCTTTCTGAGCAAACAAGTTATGGAAAACAAAACAAGAAAGCATGTCCCTTTTTACCCTAAAAAGAAAAGTAAATGACTTTTCCCTTACATTAATTAAAAGATGATTATCCACATTACTGGACATCCTTTGGAAATATCTAGACAAAAGTAAAACAGTACATTTATGAAATCTGCAAATGATATGAAATTGGACAGTGTCATTTTCATTATTAAAGACACAACAACAGCATAAGTGAGGGATGGGATGCAGTAGAGAAAAAGTGACATTTGTGAGAAAGTCAGAAGAAGCAATGAAAAATTAAAATCAATCTAAAATGCAGACACAGTGTGAAGTGCAGACAGGTGAGCCTTGAAAATTGAGCATGAGTGGATGGTCAGTTAGAGATCCTTGTAGTCTGGGGAATAAGCGCTGAGCTATATTTAGTCCCACAAGTAGAGGCATTGTGTTTCAAAACAGGTAGTCTTTTCTTCCAAAACTTTAATAAGACTGCACCTGGCATAGAGTGTTTAGTTCTGGAACTGCACCAGAATGACATTGGGAAAAAGAACACCCTCTTACATGCAATTTTTCAGGCTTTTCCCCCCTAAGAAATAAATGCAGCCATCTTTATTTTTAGCAATTCTTAACATATATACCTGCTTTTCTTGCCTGGGATAGTCTTTGAGTGTATTAGAAAAACTTGTGGATGGCTAGTAGGCATCCCAAAATTAACATATTCAAACCCAAGCTCTAGTCTTTTCTCTGCCACTCCCACCAAACCTGCCCTTTCCTTAGTCTTTCTGTCTCAGTTATTGGAATTCCATCCTTCCAGTGACTCAGGCTTTACAGCCATTCTGGACTCCCATTCTTTCTCTCAAACCACATAGTCCATCCACCTGCAATCCCATTGGTTCTAGCTTAAAGATACATTCAAATCCTGACTGGTCATGATCTCCATAGCTATAAGGCTGACCCAAGCCACCAGGATCTCTTGCCCAGTGGAGCTCTCTACTTCTGTTAACATGAAGTTCAGCTCTCTTACTTTTCTTCTCAGAAGTCCCCAGTGGCTTTCCAAATCAGCATGTAAAGGTAAGAATACCCATTGTGGTCCAGTATCCCTTACTTCTCCGATCACATCTTCTTCTGCTCCCACCTTGCCCACTCAACTCCAGCCAAGGTGGGCTCCTTGTTGCTCCTGTAACACACCCAGAGGATTCTTGTTGTCTTGGAACATGTGACTCCCTTTTTCTTTTCTCTTGCCCAAATGTCCATATGGTTCACTCCCTCAGGTCTTTACTCCATAGTCACGTCTGCAGTGAAGACTTTCCTGATCACCTTAATGAAAATTTGACCCACATACACATCACACACCCTCTCCCTATCGTTGCTTTATCGGTCTTCATTTTACCTATTATCAGCTAATGAATATGCTATGTATTCTTATTTATTGTTTGTCTACTCTGATATGCACACCCAACATTCCTGACATCACTTGCTTTTGTCTGTTTTATTCCCACACCTAGCAGAGTGCTGATCACACAGAAGGAGCTCCATAAATATTTGCTAGAAAAGGAATGCAACTTGATGCCTGTTGGCATGTTGGCAATGCTTGCTTTCATAATCAAAATGCTTGATTAGAGACTAATTCTAAAAACTTCCAAGTTCAAATCCAAAGAGTACCTCTAAGTCTATAGCAAAGTGAGTTATGCTTTTAGAATAATTTATTTTGTCTACACAGTGCATGTAACCTCCACTCAGAGGCTAAACAGCATTATTTTCTAAGCTGGCACCAATTTCCAGTTAGAATGCTGCTCCATTATACTTTTAATCAGCAGGGAATATATTTGCACAAGCATGCCATGGCTAAGCTAAGGGACTTTAATATTACGTCTTAGAAATAAGATAAGTGATGCTCAGAAAAGTGAATCTAGTAGAAAGACCACTGATCCCAGAATCAGATAAGAGAGCTAACACTGTCAGGCCACGTTCTCAGTACTTACTTGTGTGAGCTTGTTTACCGTGTATGACAACCTTAGGAGATAGGAACTATTGTTTTTATTCCCATTATATAGGTGGGAAACTAAGGCTGAGAAAGTGGAAATAATTTTCCCAAGGCCTTTCACGTCGTAGAAAATGGTGGTTATAACCCAGGCAAGAGTACTCAAACTTTTGGTTTCAGGATATCCTTACACTACTAAAAGTATTGAGGACTCCTAACAGTTTTGTTTATGTGGATTATACCTGTCAATATTAATTGTATTCAAAATCAAAATTAAGAAAATTTTTAAGCTAAGAAAATTTAAGAATATTTCTTCATTAACTCATTCAAAAATAACAATAATAAATTCATTATATGTTAACATAAACAACATATCTTAAGAGAAATAATATTTTCCAAAACAGAGAACATTCAGCAAAAAGAGTAGCACTGTTTTACATTTGATATCTGACTTAATAGAAGACAGTTTAGTGATTATGTCTGCTTCTGCCTTCAATCTGTTATGATATGTTGTTTTGACTAAAGTATATAAAGAAAATCTAGCTTAACATAGATACGTAACTAGAAAAGAAGGTAATAGTTTAATATCTTTTTCAGATAATAATACTATTCTTGTTTGATAGTACACAAAACTTGACATGTGCTAGTTTTTTAAAGATTAATTGTAATGTAGAATCCGGAACTATATTAATGAACTTTCCATCCTCTGCTACAGTAAAATCCATGGGTCCATTTGTATTTTCAGTGGTGCTTTTACCCAGGTGTGATTATTTTAAACAGTATTTATTAGATAGTTGGAAGATTCTACTAGCTCACAGAGTTTTGCAGATCTTCAAAAATATTTTTAAAGACAAGTTCATTAATGTTACTGCTCTCATTTTAAAAAGGCTTTAATAATTGGAAAGTTGACAAGTTCATGGTGGCAGAAACAAGCTTTCCAATATTCTAATTTTTGCTTGAAAGCCTAAACCATATGTATAAGCAGCAAATATTTTCAGGTTACTGTCCTAGATGCCTTAATGATTCTTGATATATATATTCCTAGGCATTAGCTTCTGGTTATGTTTTTATCTTCTGAAATTATATTGATTTAAGTGAGTGTGTTTATCAAAAGTCCTCATATCTCCATGGAAATTGTTATTTCCAATTATACAAGCCAATAACAAATTAAATATGTTTTGAGGCACCAACAGCTTTACCCACCATTGCCTTTGAGCCAGTGATGCAAATGTCACCACAGTACAAAAGATAAATATTGTATTGGTGTTATTGTGCAAATAGTTTTGACTGTACAGTCCCCTGAAAAGGCCTTACACATGATGCCCAATGATGAGCCTGCTGGCCCTCCTTTGAGAACTGCTGCACTAGCGTGAACAACCTCTCAAATTTAAACTCTCCTCTTACAAATGGTGCCACTTTAGTTTCTCCAGTCTTCAGTTTCCTCATCTGTGAAATGCAGGTATTAAAACTTAACTCTGATATTACAAAATTATATTGAAAGTGTGAGATAAGCAGACTTCCTGCCAAGATGGATATGTAGGTAGACACACTTTGCCTCCTCGCACAATCAAAAGAAGGACAACAACAATTTAAAAACAAAAAACAACCAGAACCAACAGAAAATCAAACTGTATGGAAGTCCAACAACCAGAGAGTTAAAGAAGACACATTCATCCAGACAGGTAGGAAGGGCAGAGATGGGCAGTCGGGCAGAGAGGACTTGCTGCAAGGTGGTGGCTGGAGGACCAAGGTCGGCAAGGCTGCAGCTGGCGGACCCAGCGAGGCGGCAGCTGGTGGAGCTGACAGTTGACATTTGCATGCAGATAAACCAGGAGGAACAGCTGGGAGCAAAACAGACCTAGAAACCCAGGGTACCAGCACATGGAAATAAAGCCTCAAACCACCAATTGAAAACACCTGTGGGGGTTGAGGCAGCAGGAGAAACTCCTAGCCTCACAGGAGAGTTTGCTTGATAGACCCACAGGGTGTTAGAATGTACACAAGCCCACCTACCAGGAATCTACACCAGAAAGGCCCAATTTGATTGTGGGTAGTGGGGGAAGTGACTGAAAACCGGCAGATGGTGGAGCAAATGCTATTGTTCCCTCTGAGATCCCTTTCCCACATATGGCATCACAACACAACGACATAGGTTGCAATGCCCTGGTGAATGCCTAAGGCTCCACCCCTTACTATCTAATAGGCATGCTGAGAACAAAAAAATGGCCCAAATGAAAGAACATTTCAAAGCTCCAGAAAAAACAAAACTAAGCGAGGAAGAGATAGCCAACCTATCAGATGCACAGTTCAAAACATGGTGATCAGGATGCTCACAGAATTGGTTGAATTTAGTTGCAAATTAGATGAAAACATGCAGGATACACTAAGTGAAATAAAGGAAAGTGTACAGGGAACCAATAGTGATGGGAAGGAAACTGGGACTCAAATCAACAGTGTGGACCAGAATGAAGAAAGAAACATTCAATTAGAAAAGAATGAAGAAACAAGAATTCAGA
This sequence comes from Carollia perspicillata, assembly GCA_004027735.1. Taxonomy (NCBI): domain Eukaryota; kingdom Metazoa; phylum Chordata; class Mammalia; order Chiroptera; family Phyllostomidae; genus Carollia; species Carollia perspicillata. The sequence goes on along the minus strand of PVKM010001375.1, from coordinate 16,756 downwards.
AAAGTGAGGAGAGGATTAGGAACCTCCATGACATCTTTAAATGTTCCAACATCTAAATTATAGGGGTACCAGAAGGGGAAGAGGAAGAGCAAGGAATTGAAAACTTATTTGAACAAATAATGAAGGAGAACTTCCCCAATCTGGCAAAGGAAATAGATTTCCAGGAAATCCAGGAAGCTCGGGGGTTCCAAAGAAGTTGGACACAAGGAGGAACCCACCAAGGCATATCATAATTACATTACCCAAGATTAAAAATAAGGAAAGAATCTTAGAAGCAGCAAGAGAAAGGGAGAGAATTACCTGGAAAGGAGTTCCCATAAGACTGTCAGCTGATTTCTCAAAAGAAACCTTACAGGCAAGAAGGGGCTGGAAAGAAGTATTCCAAGTCATGAAATGCAAAGACCTAGATCCAAGATTGCTCTATCCAGCAAAGCTTTCATTCAGAATGGAAGGGCAGATAAAGTGCTTCTCAGATAAGGTCAAGTTCAAGGAGTTCATCATCACCAAGCCCTTATTATATGAAATATTAAAAGGGATTTATCTAAGAAAAAGAAGATAAAAATATGAACAATAAAATCATAGCAAACTCACAGCTATTAACATCCACACCTAAAACAAAAACAAAAGTAAACTAAGTAAACAACTAGAACAGGAACAGAACCACAGAAATGGAGATCACATGGAGCGTTATCAACGGGAGTGGGAGGGGGAGAGAGGGGGAAAAGGTACAGAGAATAAGTAGCATAAATGGTAGGCACAAAATAGACAGGTGGAGGTTAAGAATAGTATAGGAAATATAGAAGCCAAAGAGCTTATATGTATGACCCATGGACATGAACTAAAGGGGGGGAATGTGGATGGGAGGGGGTATGCAGGGTGGAGGGAGTGAAGGGAGGAAATGGGACAACTGTAATAGCATAATCAATAAAATATATTTTAAAAAAGAAAGTGTGGCATAATCATATATTAAGCATTAAAAGTGGTAGCAGTCATGACCATTGCCCAAGCCCCCAGTAAGTGATTGGCAAGGCTAGAACTCAATCTGCCGTGTCCCGATTCTTGTCCAGAGCTTTCTGTGCTGCATCCCTCCAGCAGCAGCAGGACAGATTTCTCCATGGCTGTTGTTACAAGGAACAAAGTAGCTGATTCAGTTGATTGAATTGATTCAATGGTCTCCCCAGTTAATGTCCCAAATGATGAATGGAAGCAGTTAAGTGGAGTCATTAGGAATATGTATGACCTGCCTTGGGGCCATGAATTGGCTATATACTAGATGTGTGACCTTGTGTGTAAGTTCTCTGAGCTTCAGTTCTCTCTTCTGTAAAATTGGTTAATAACAGCATCTACCTTACTGTGGGGGAAACTCTGCGCAAGTCCCCCCATCCGCCACAGATGAAAACAGTACTACCAAGACATGATTTGCTTGGGGAGGAAAGGAGCTAGTCTCTCAAGGGAGAAAAGGCCACAAGTCCTTACCTCTATGGTATTTATTAGGTTCCTAACGTACAGGGATACAGGTAAAGCTCATCAATCAATGTCAGGCAGTAAGGGTCAAACAATAGATAACAAAGAACTCTGAGGGCCTATTTTGAGTCAGGGTCAGATAGCTAAAGAGCCATTAAACTTTGAGGAACAAACTCACTTCTTGCTTAGACCCTTATTTAATTGAGAGCATTCTAAACAAAAGCAGGTTTCACAGTATTTTACATATTCTTTCTTATGCCTGATTACCCTGGAAACCGCTCTAACCAGCAGAGGGCTGCACTCCCTCCCCATCAAGATTCAGGCTTAAGTGGATTAGAGCCAGGAAGTGGCTCCCAGAGCTTCTCCCAAATGGAAAGGGGACTCAGGCTATGTCAAAATAGCCAGGGGGGTGAGGGTCCTTCGCCCTCACTTGCTACAGCCCCCACTGAGTCCTTTCTAGATGGCCTCCCACATGATAGTGTCTGCTTGGGTTGCCTCTCCTCTGAGGGGTTGTACCCATAGACTCTGACTAACTGACCAAGCATTGGGGGCTAGAGATGGCAGAGGCAGCGCTCTTGCCAGAGAGAAAAGCTTTGTTTCCTCAGTGGCTCATGCTGGACGTCGCTCACTCATCCTTAGCCACAGGGGGTGGTTACAACTCCTGAAACCAGACAGAGCGGTTCCCAACACCTTACAAGGCTACTATAAGAATTAAATAAGATAATGCACAAATAGTGAAGTACTAGCCCAAAGTAAATGCTCAGTAATGGTCAGCTGCTTGCTATCACAATAGTGATTATTATTACTATCTTTGTAGCTCAGCTCAATATCACATCCTCAGGGATGCCTTTACTGACCCACTGATGGAGGTACCCCGCCTGAAGACCTCATCACTTCTTCTTGGTTTTAATATAGTTGCATTGTTATACTCAATATGTGATTATTTTATTACTGTTTATCATATACACTAGACTCTAAGCTCACTAAAGACAGGGATAGGTTGTATGATGCTCATTATTTTATCCCCAACACTAAGCTCAGTGTCCAGCAAAAGGTAGGTTTCTATAACTACTTATTGAAGGAATGAATGAAATAACTAATTCACTAGCTTAACAAAGTATAATTTTACTCCATTATAGAATTAATATGAACTTCCTCTAGCACTTGTTACTCAAAGTATGATCTGAGAACCAGGAGCACCCACCTAACTTGGTAGCTTGTTGGAAATGCAGAATGTCAGGTCTCCCTTCAGACCTACAGAACTGAAACATGCACTTTCACAAAATCTCTGGGTAATGTATATGCTCATAAAAATTTTGGAAGTACAGAGTAGGGGAAAAAAGAAAAGGAAAAAGTAAAGAGAAGGGGAAGGGAAAAGTGGGGAGGGGACAGAACAGAAGGGAGAGGAGGGGAAGAGAAGAGAAATGAAGGAAAGAAGACAGTCACTAAATTTCCTGGATAAAGCAGGGCTCCCTTCCACAATTCCAGGTCTCATTACACTCCTAATACAAACATTATTACAAATATTACCATTTCTAAAAGCCAGCTGCATTTTAACTTTTTCAGCCCTAGCCAGGCCAGGCTGTTCTTATTTCCTATTCACATATTATTTTTTCCAGAAGATTATTTTGGCCTTAGTTGAATAATTTATTTCAGACACTTTACATTTTAAAATATTCTCTGAAAGACACAGAGACACCATCTGTGCCCACTCTTGGAAAAAAAACAGCCCTAAATCGTTAAGTAGGGGTGTCAGTTTAGTTACAGAGTTACAGAATTTGAAGGCTTGCTTGTCCACCCCAACCTCAGAAAGAGGAAAGAAAACCTCAAAATCTCTTCTTCTATAATAGCACCAAACCAATCCTATTGCAACAGCCCAAAGAGATTATATAATAACATGCATGGTACACAGTTGACCCCTGAAAAATTGAAGCCTAGCTTTTTAATGAGAAGGTTATTAATTTTAGAACTGACTCCCATTGTTGAATGGTAAAGCTCATCTGTACTGGATAGCACTACACAAGAACTAAGAGAGATTCAAGGAATGCCTCATTTGCCCATGTTAAATTTTACATTTTGTGGGACCCGATTTCAAAATTCCTTTTGCTGCAGGGACCTCTGCTTCCAAGGGAAGAAATGGTCCTGGCCAGCAGCAACACACATTTGACTCCATTGCATCCTCCTTTCCATCAGCATAGTGATCTGGAAAGAGGTGTATCCAAGAGCCCATGATTATCAAATGGCTGAATTTTGATGGCCGCTGCATGTTTCCCCACAGAAATTTACTGACCTGGAGCTCTCCTCTCTTTGACTCTCTCCCTTCTGTCTTCTATAGATCTAAGAAATGTCTGCCCTGAGAAATAAAGAAGCCGCAGAATCTATAGAATTAATCTCTACAGTGGGTCTGCCGCTATGGTCATGGGATCTCCTCCCCTAATTTCTCATTTGGGTTCACTGAGGGTCACAGGCATAGGCTCATGTAGAGAAGGGGGTGACTGGAGTTAGGGTACAAGATGGAGATCCAAGCTGACATAATGTCCTGATGGTCTACTCTAACCAGAAGAGCTAGGGAGCCCAAATGGAGCCATTTTCCCGTCTGTAGACACAATGAACATTGGAAGAGGACAGTTTCCCAGCCCAGTGTATTGTGAAGAAACTGGACTTTGGAATCACATAGCTCAGAATTTGAATCTTGACTCTCAGACTTGCATAGCTGTGCCTCCTAGGGAAAGCTGCATTTTATTACCTAAACCTCATTTACCTAATCTGAAAAAAAACAGATACATAATATCCGTTTTGGGGGGGAATTAAAGGAGATTTTATTGCACAGTGCACCTGGCATGTGGACAACTCTTAAGAAGTGTTAGGTGCCCCTTGCCTTTCCCACTTCTTTGCTGACTGTACCATGATATAGTTCCTTGCTCTTGAAAATGCTAATGGGAAAAGAAAAGAAGAAATGGAGGAGGAACCAAGGAAAAGGAGAAAAAGGAAGGAAGAGTGAGCAAGTGTTTTTCTATAAGTGTGACTTGAAGAAAACTTGGCTGTTTAACAGCCGAGTTCTGGAAGTAGTGGATACAGGAATTCTCTTTTCAACATAAAGTCTACCATAGGCTTGTTTACTGTTTGATTTTTCCATTAGCTATTTTAGCATTCATCAGCAGCTCTTCTACACATTTACTATTAAAATAAATGCTATCTACCATACACATACTTCAATACTGGTCTTAACCACAGCTTGGGAAGAGGATTAGTGTGGCTCTCAGTCAAAACTTGGAGGCTTGCTCTGGTGATGCCAGAACCCTCGTGATGCCAGAACCCTGTCCCAAGAAGCCAGCCCCTTGTCATCACACTTTGGCACGTTATCTGTAAAGCAATGTTGAGGAGAGGCAAATATTTGGAGATTGATGGGGAGTCAGGAAAATAAATCGTAATCCACAGAGCTCTTAGCATTAGGCATAAGACAATCTCTAAATTGTACCGGAGAGGACAGCAGTCTCAAAATGTCTGTTGGGGGTTTCAGCAGCTGAGTCTAGGCTGACATGAAGGCAATCTTTCTACAATCCATTGATGCATTCTAGACATATGAAGTTGGTTTGCCCAAAGTGAGGGCATGAGTGGAGAGCTGTGTAGACCAAGAGACTAAATTGAAAATTAAGGGCAGTTCATCTGCTATAAACATCATCTTAATTCAGGCATCATTCTTTTCCAGAAGTTCCTACCCACATTGAATGTTATATTACTGAGCACATTTCTCTAGCCCCTTCATTTGTTTTACTATGCTCACACCACCACCAGCAGTGTCACCATACTTTAATTTTATGAAAAAATGGCAAGACCTTTATACTTTCTTAACTATTCAGCATGAACTACGGTAGATAGAAATTATAGCTCTACATTGGAATCACCTGGGAATCCCGATGCCGCGTTCACACATCATATCAATCAATTTTGGAGTTAGACACAAGCATCAGAGTTTTTAAAAGCTTCCTAGGTGATTCTAATGAGAAATCAAGGTTCTGAACCAATCATAGTGTAAGGTGATGTGAGTGGATGAAGGTTGAACTGACCAAACACAACTTTGTTATAACTCCATCAGGAGTCTCAGTATTGATCAATACTTGCACTGGACAACTCAAGAAAGCAGTACAAAATTTCTCTGCTCCTTTTTGCATATCTTATGAAACATTTTTTGTAAAGTCATATTTGCTCATATAAGTGTCAAGTACCCCAGGAAGTATAATAAATAAGCCTAGAATACTGATCTTTTTAAAATCTTAGCAAACATGTATGGTCAAATTCTCTGTACCAGGCACAGTGTAAGTTGTTAATGATGGGATAATGATGATACTAATATTACTATAATTAGCAATAACAACTAGCATTCACTGAGTGCCTATTCTGAGCAGGTAGTATGCTAAGTACCATCAATATATTTCTAATTTAATCATCTCATAAACACTGAGGTGCATACTATTAGCATTTCCTTACTATGAATGTGATTCAAAGAAGTTAAATAACTTGCCCAAAGTTACACAGCTAGCACATGTCAGAGATGAGACTTTAAGCCAGAGATTTAAAATCTCATTTGCCATGCAATGATGAGGTAGGTAAATGAGGCAGTATCCCACCTTTTAACTACAATTTTTATTATTTTATTTTGGTATTACCAGAGCTAACATAATGATAGGCTAATGATATTTTGTACAAAATATTTGCTGAATTAGACATTTTCCTGCCCTTTTAGCCTGGTGTGGAAAATGCATATATGATGATTGTCATATAATACATTAGTGCTGCTGGAAGTGGTATCAGAACACAAATAAAGGGCAATTAATTCTACCTAGGTGGAGAAGACGGTGTCAGGGAGGCTTACAAATAAGAGAGGGTATTTTTTGAGGACTTTAAAGCCTGCCAGGCAGAAAAGAAAGAAGTGTGCCAAATGAATGGACCAGAAGGACCAAACACACAGGCATAAAAATGTGACTAATTCTGGAGAAATGATAGCCTCTATCAGTGGTTCTCAAAATTAAGTGTGCATTGGAATCACCTGGAGGCTTATTAAAACACATTGCTGGGCCCAAGTCCCAGAGCTTCTGATTCAGTAGGACTGTGAAAGACCAAGAATTTATAGTTATAATGAGCGCTCAGGTGATTCTGATCCTTCTTATCCAGGGACCACACTTTGTTGAGAACCCTAGTCTACATAGAGGGACCATCTAGAAACCCCCACAGCTTGTGTGTACATGAGAGGCATGCCAAAATCAGCAAGATTTGCACCAAAAGAAAATTCCCCAAAGAGATGAGGATTTCTTCTTTTCCTGTAAGGAATAGTGGTTAGATTTTACTGTTAGTTTTGGGAGCAATTCATACTGAAGCTGCCCAATGGGAGGAAGTAGAAAAACCACAACTCAGGATTGAAAGAGGGAGCCTGAGGTTTTATTGCATTTCTGCCCCATCAGTGCCCCTATTCACATATTTGTGAGGGCCTGCGGCTAGAGAGTTGAAGTACACTAGCTCTTTTGTTGTCCCAGCTAATGTTTGTGCCCAATTTACAGGGAAGATAGCATTTTTCATGGCTCTTTCTGCAGTTTTGGCCCTGTGTCCACTGACCACAGGTAAATTCTTGTTTTACCACCAAGATGATCCATTGACCACTAATGGCCACAAAAGGTGAGAGATGTTTGGGAAATGCACTCATATCCAGGGAATGGAGAGGGTGCTCAAATGTCAGGCTAAGTTGGGTGAGGGGAACAGATGACATCCTTTTCTCCAACTTCCAATTCAATTACCATGCTTTGCTTCTCTCATTTTCCAATATGAAAAAATCTAGGTTGTTCTCTAACCCTTCACAGAAATTTCTGCCTCCAATACTGCAATCAATCTCTCTCTCTTTCTCTCTCAACAACTGACCTACCTAGGACAGCTATCAGCTAGATCTGGAAACCATATTTGTCTCATAATTGGGGAATATGAGGCATTAAGCTCCAATTCCTTCTTTATACACTAGGTTGCTTGGCCAGCTAATGGCTAGTTCCTGGTGGGGGCCCTTCCAAATTCCACCATTACTGCCATGATCAACAAAGCATGTGAATTGCCTACCAAAGAAAGAGAAAGGAAACCAACTCGTATTGTTTGGATTATGTGTTCCATCTTTGTTTTCATGTCCAATGTCACTTCCCATTACACTCCTGCAATCTTGGAAAACATCTAGAAGCCCATCTCAGTAGTTCACTTGGTTGCTGGCCAATATGGTGTCAGAAACAGTCAGTTTTCATTTTGGGATTTTTTTCTTTTTATTCATTTGAGAGAGAAAGAAAAACATGGATTTGTTGTTTCACTGATTTATGCATTCATTGGTTAACGCTTGTATGTGCCCTGACTGGGGATGAAACTTGCAACTTTGGTGTACTGGGACAACACTCTAACCAACTGAGGTACCTAGGTGAGGCCAGGATTTTCATTTTCTTGATGTTGGCCTGGAAGGAGAAAAAAGAGAATGGTGGACTAAAAGACAAACATTACCTGCGATGCGAGAGACTGGTCCCTGAGTTGCCCTAGAGGCCCCTGCTCCACTTCTTTGGGGGATAAGAGCTTTATTATCAGTGTTTCTGATGGGACTCTGGCTTCCTTTACAAGGATGAAGTATTTTTGTCATCCTGTCTATTGTCCCTCACAAGAACCCAATTAGGGGAGATTACCTCAACAGAGGAGGTTTCACTGCTGAGCTTCCTTGCTTTAAAAGATAAGAAGAAAAAGAAAGCAAGCAAGTCAAGCTGCAAGTCTGCACCTTGCATTATCCATCTCTAACAGATCATAAAACATCCATTCCCCGCATGCTGTTTATTCTTCTCCAGGAAAGCCCAACATGCTTCTTCCAGGTTCCTAGTACCTCTCTAAGGGACAGGTCATGGCTTCTGTGTTCATGGGACACAAGAAAAATTCTAACCCAGATGCTGGCAGGGTAGACTAAGGCCTTCTGTCAGGATACAGATAAAAAGAGAAAGCTTGCCTTTATACATCCTGCAACCAATTTGGGCAGGCAGTACTGTTTTCACTGGGGTCCCAGCAATACTGTTATGTGACTGGTGTGGTGTAATTAAGCCTGATTTTTTCCAGAGAAGTGAGGACAGCACTGGGGATTCCTTCCTGACCCAAAACTCAATGCCCAAAATATTACAGCAATAACCACAAGCATTACTTTAAAACTAACTTTCTAATGAGGATGTTCAAGATACACATTGCCCCCTCCAGAGTCTTAGGTTTTATTTATTTAAGGCAGCATTTCTCAAATTGTTTTTGTAGAACATTAACCTCACAGGTTACCCTGGAAAAAAAGGTTTTATGTGGCAAAATTGGGGCAGCACTGCTCACTATGTGCCTTCGATCCACAGTCCTTGTTAACATATGAAAAGTAGCAGCTCTAGAAGGTCTACCTGAGCCGAGTATTATAAACACTTACATTTTTATCTCATCAAGCTTTCAAAAAAATAATCCTCTGAGGCAAATGCTAATTTATCCCATGTTACACACCAGGAAAGTGAGGTTTGGAGTAGTTAAATGAGCTGTCCTCCATTTAAAGCTAAAAGGGAGAGCCAGGTTTCAGACCCACTCTTATTCCCAGTCCCAACTCAATGTTCCTAACCACTAAGCTTTAGCTTTCTCTGACTTTATAGACTTTCTTACATGGTAATTTCTCTATTGTTTTTTCACTGCGCTTTTTTATACAGTTGAGTCCATTCCTGATGGTGACAGTTGGTCATCTTCTGTTGGTATCTTTAATTTTTATATATGTCACCACATAGAGCCATCTTGGTATCATTTTAGGTACTATCTCCTTTGGCCTTCCTATAACTGCTTGAGCATGGTTTAGTGGACTTTCATCTGTAGTTTATGGATAAACAAAGATGTAAGGGACACAGGATGTGTCTGAGTTTATTTACCTTGCTTTGGCAAAGGAGTTTTCCTCTGCAAAATAATGAAAGTGAGTAAAAAGTAAAAGATTTTTAAAAATGGTGCCTGCAGTATAGTTAGCTCTCATACTGTGTGGGATTGAGATTTCTTGTTCCTTTGATCTCAATAACTATTAGTGGATAATTTGTTTTACTTGAGAGGTATGGGAGGGGAGGGGAGAAGAAGGAAAGACAGAATGATAATGTCCCCTTCAGTTTCACCCTAAAATCGTTCATTAAACCTAGAAACCAGGTTGCCCACTAATCATCTTACCAAAGCTAGTGTTACAGAACAGAAAGAGTTCATCCACCTGGTGCTGGCAGAACCAAACAGTAGATACCTAGAATTGCAGTGGAGGGAGGCTGCTTATTTTATCGTGAATGGCACCACCCAGGAGAACAGGAAGCTAAAGCTCGAGGAAGCTGGAACTCCCTGATGACGTGTAGGATACAGGTTAGGGAAAAATCACAGGACACCATGGGTTAGGGGATTCGGGGTTGTGTTGGAAGCTGATTGGTTGGAGGTGAAGTAAAAGTAATGAAGCATTTCTTCAGGTCTTGAGGACAGCTCTGGAGTCTATTCCGGTGCCCCACTGTTTCATGGGAAAGTAGTCAGGGTGTTGTTCCACCTTAGGGCTCAGAAGCTGAAACATAACCTAGGTCAAGATGTTATCTTTATCAGGCCAGAGGTCCAGACCTTGTGACCATTAGTTGGGGCTGGGCTCCTGTCTTCTACTGCCTCGGTGGTTGCTGTTTATGGGGATGGAGAAGGAAGCTGAATCTCCGCAGTGTATAGACACAAACAGATGATTTCTAGAGCTAGGATTTAAAACTAAATTTAATCATAGTCTTAAAGCCTTTCAGTTTTGCTTGTACTTGCTCAGGAAATTAGCTTTCTGAGGGTGGAAAAGAGAGAGAAAGTGAGTTATTAACAGTGGCCCTATCTCAGCAGAGGCAGAGACAAAAGCTACCGGAAGTGGTGTCCTTGCTTCCACAAAATTTCACAAGGCCCCTAATCTCTTCTATCATGCTTGACCCCAATTAAGTCAGCTTCCTGGACTGTGTTCTCTCAAAGCACCCACGTGATAAGATTTGCCCTTCCTTGGCATCCTTTATCAGTCAGGACCAATTTAATTAGCATCTACACTGTATTCAGCATTTCCTTTGTACACAGGCCAGTTGCCTGGTGTGGCTGGGATGATGTTTGAGGAAGTTTTTGTTTTCGAAACTGTGCTTAATACTTTCCATGGATTATCTCCTCCCAGGCCTCTGGCAGTCTTACAAGGGAGAGTTTACGATTGTGGTCTACTGAAGAGAAAACTGAGGCCAAGAGAAGAAAAATGACTTGTTCAAAGACACACAGGTAGTAAGGGGCAGAGTTAGGACACTAACCTCACTTCCTGGCATTCTAAAGCTTGTAGCCTGTGTGACTACCAAATACCAGAGAAGTGAGTGGGAACTCCTGTCATTCTCATTGTGCACTAAGTGGATTCAGTTTAGGAAATGTAAATAAAGAAAACAATGTTTGATTCATGTATTAAAAACAAATGTTGTTACTAATTAAGTAAGACCTCAGATGCTTCTAGAAGAAAAAAAATTAGGACATCACTTATTTTAGGGGAAACACTAATTATATAGATACAAATTATGCTGGGTTAAAATGCTAAGAATATGAGTACCAATGCTGCCAGAAGCCTGAAGAGACCTTCTCCAGTTTGGCTGTCATTGAAATGTTAGAGTTTGCTCTTTGTTCCTCCAGCCTTACAGAAAGTACTTGAAATAGTTCTGTATTTGAGTCTTTCAAATAACATACAGTAAGCCCACTTTCTAAAACTTAGGTGGTGACTAATAATCCCTCATGATTATGAAAATGATAGTGAAGGGGGAAGTACTGCTTTCATTCACTGAAAGCTTTAATTGTTAACCAGAAGCTATTCGGCACTAAAAAGAAATGAGCTATCCAGCCACGAAAAGACAAGACAGAACCTCAAATGCACATTATTAAGTGAAAGGCACCAATACTGTAAAATCCCATACTGACAACATACTGTATAAATCACACTATTTGACATTCTGGAAAAGGTAAAACTAAGGGGATAGCAAAACCATCAGGGATTAACAGGAGGGGAGGGATACATAAGCAGAACAGGAGACTGTCAGGGCAGGGAAACTACTCAACGTGATACAATAATGGTGAATCCATGTCATTATACATTTGTCAAAATCCCAAAACATGTACAATGTAAAAAGTAAACCCTAATGTAGACAATGAATTTTAGTTAATATAATGTACTAATATTGGCCCATCAATTATAACAAATGTCCCATATTAACACATCAACGCAAGATGTGAATAATAGGGACCAGGGAGCAGGGTGAGGGAGGAAATAGGAACTTCACTTTCTGCTCAATTTCTCTATAAGCTTCAAACTCCTTAAAAAATAGCTATTTTAAGTAGAAGAGACTCGCACTGTTTTTCAGCATCATGGCATCTCTTTAGATGAGTGTCCTTGTGGGGGAAAAATGATAATCCTCTCAGTGCATAATACCAACTCAGTGCTCAGGTTGTGATGACCAAGGAATATATGAAAGGTCAATTAAAACATCTCACTAAATTGGAAAGACAGAGCAGACTTTGTGTCACAATGGAATTCATCCCATGGAACCATAGAGATGGGAAGAGATAAAACAATACTCTTTATCATCAGCAGATTAACCAGAAAGAACATGTTTTTTCTATTTATCCTATGGGCTCCTAAGGACAATGGGCCTTTTGTTCTTACACCTGTTGAAGGGAAAGGCACCCTTGACAGAGACCTGGTGGGGTTTATATGAGGCCATGCAGTTCAGATTTCATACCTGTGTTTCTGACAGTACATCCCGTTTCATAATTTGCCTTCCAGCAAAGGCACTTGGAAGCTGAGCCATCCGCTTTCAAAAGGAAAGAAGCAGATCCATGGTTTATTTGATAAGAATGATACAATAGAGAAATCCCTGTTGGAGAGCAATATAATAAAGTCATGGCATGTTTCAGCTCTCAGTCAGACAAGACAATGGCCAGGAGTTTCAGGAGGGTCCTGCTCTTTCCTTGTGCTTAGCTTCTAGCTCAACACCAGGCTGAGAGTAAAATTCAACGGAGGTAAGTCTTGTTGGATGAATGAACCTCCAGGACTTTGTTAAAGAAAGGGCACATCAAAAAGATTCATCAAGATTAATGCCTCATTTTTCTCAGCTGCTTCACATTCCACATAAACCTTTGTAGGCACATGTGTGTTGATGGTTTTCTTCATTCTAAATCCTTGTTTGGAGTGGGATCCCCTGGATTTGACTGCCTTCTCTTAGGAACCACATTCCAGTTTTCTTTGGGTCAACCAATCTTCCCCCTATTTTTAATGTGTGAACTGTGAATTCAATACTTCCTTTTGTCTCAAGGGGATGGTGTGTGATCAGTTGGAGCACTGTGTCCCTTGGCTTCAGTGGAATTCAGAGAAAGACTCATAACTCAAGCTGGACACATGCCACCTGGGATTTGGCTGGCACGATTTGAAATAGAAGTGTTCTTCATCTGCAGGGGTTGAGAAATTGATAAAAGGCAAGCCCAGTTACTAGTGGACTTCTTAACCACAACTTAGGAAAAATCTCCTCGAAAATAAAGACAAAATAGAACATAAGAGAGCTAAAAGATGGAGCAAGTCTTCATGAAAATATTTAAGGAACTTGAACTAGCCAAGCCTGAAGTCAACACATTTCCTGGACCTTCCAATGAAATGAGGCACTGAATTCCCAGGATTTCAACCACCTTATAATAAAATGTAATTTCCCAATGTATCCATTTCTCCTCTAATGTTGAAATTTTGTATGTTAAGAACAAAAATATTGCCTGGATTATAGCTTTAGAACTATAAAAACGAATATTATGACTGAAAGGAAGCTTCAACATCGTTTAACCTAATGGGGAAACTGGTGTTGAGGTAAATAACTGACTTCTCCAAGTCACATAGTGAATTGAGGGACTGGGCACTGAAAGCCAGCTCTGAAGCACCAGTTCCTTTCAGTACACGGTCATTGTGCACATTTCCATACACACACCACATCACACACCAAGTCATTCAACAGGCACCACCTTCACAGATACACTGCTGTTAAAATTCTAAAGTATGTCCAGACAAGTTAGCAAATTGTACCATGCCGAGACTATCTCCCTCTTCCCTCAGAGCTCTTAGACCTCTCCACAATTTAATTCAGAAATTAAAGGGAATTTCAGGGAAAAAGGGAGGGGATTATAGGAACAAGTATAAAGGACACATGGCCAAAAACTAAGGGGGGTGGAAAGGGGAGGGAGGTGGGGAGCACTGGGGGGTGGTCTGGGATGGGAGTAAAAGACAGAAAACTGTACTGAAAAACAATAAAAAAATAAAATAAAATAAATTAAAAAAAAGCAAAGACAAAAATCACATGATCATATCAATAGATGCAGAAAAAGCATTTGACAAGGTACAGCACCCATTTATGATAAAAAAAAAAAGAAATTAAAGGACTACTGTGTCTGCATCCAGCTTCAATTCTGATTGGACAACCCCAACCCTCAGTTAAGTAACTCTATTCCAGTGGTAGCCACAGTTTTCTTGTATAATGTTTGAAGCAAAAGATAAACAGTAGTTGAAAGCAAATATAGAAAAGGTCAGAAAATTCTCCACCTACCTCCCCTTCATCTAGTGATCTCCTTCTCATCCTCTGGGTGTTAGCTTACATGTCATTCTCTGTTCCACCTCCCCAGACTAAGTTAGCAACTCCACAGAACCTTATGATTTCTTTTTTTGTAGCATTTATTACATTTATAATAATTTTCTTAATGCCTGCCTTCCCCACTAGACCCATAATAACCCTGAGGACTGAGACTGCATCACTCTCACTCACATATTCCCAATATATAAAAGAGTGTTTGTTTGACAGTGAAGAGTAATTCCTGAGTAATGAAGGAAGACTGCAAGATGCTGACATCAAATCCAAGTCCTAGCTGTTTACAGAGTGGGCCTCTTAACCATCATTACAATATGTAGGAAAGGCATAAAGTCAAAAAGACGTAAAGTCATCAGGCATACAAGTTCTTCAGCATCACCATTTCACAAAACATTCTTGGACAAAACACTAAAGGACAAAACACTCAGTTTGTCTTTTCTCCTCTTCTTATTTTTTAAGTCCATTATCTCCTACACCATGACTTAAGGAAAACTTCATTCCAAGTCATTAAATTGGTGTATAACTGAGTTTTCCTCAAATTGGGGTCCACAAACCAGTGGGGGTTGGCTTACCTTTCCTTAGGATTCTGTGAATTTCCTATGAGATTTATAAAGAGATGAAAGCATATATTGAATCATGCAGATGAAGTTTTTAAAATTGAATACATCCACATGATTTCAATACCTGGAGGCTTTTAAATATATTGCAAATTCTCTCCCACTCCTCCCTTCAAAAAGTGAAGTCTAATTTCCCTTCCTTTGAATGCAGGCCAGACATAGTAACTTGCTTCTAATGAACAAATGAGTTCAGTGACCTTGTGTGACCTCCAAGATGAGGTTAGAAAAGGAGATATGACTTCCACCCAGCTCTCTCTCATGAAGCAGGCCCTGGGAAAGCCACCATGTAAGAATCTGGCTTAAGCTGTCATGCTGTAGAGACCAAATGGAAAGATTGCATAGAAATTGCTGGAGGAGCCCCAACTATTTAGGCCTTTCTAGCCCAGCTATCAGTCATGGGAGTGATAAAGACTTTAAGATGAACCCAGTCTCAGCCACCATCTGACTACAATTACATGAAAGACCTCAAGCCAGAACTACCCGGCTAAGCCTTTCCTGACCCATAGAAACCATGATTATTAGTGTCTTATGACCCTGATTTTGTGGGGTTTGTTACTAAGCAACAGATAACTATTATGGTGTGCTTACCTGCAGTTGGATTTCTGAAGGCATTGGAATCATATATTTATTAGGGGTGACAGAGAAGAGAAGACAGACTTAATAAATGCATGAAAGTAAGAGGTAAAATCTTACTGTAGTTCAAATAGAGAAAAGTGACAGGATCACAAGTAACTCATCACACCCCACTTGGTATTTCAGGCAGGCTGAATGCAAAGAAATCTGTTTAGTCAGTACCATACTCATGTTGCAAGTTGTTACTGGGTCACAGCTAAACAACCTTAGCAATGACATTTAACAAATTCAATCAAGTTTCATTATACTGGCTTTATTTTCCTTTTATTTTTTCTCTGATTCTATTTAGCTTTAAAATTGCTCATATGATTTATAGGTGTACATTTAAGTAACATTATAATAAAATAATTTAAGTCAACACCAAAGAACCACAATTATTTTTTATTTAAAAAGACTCCTAAATTTGAGAATCAGTGAAAGAGATCTTCAGAAAAGCATATGTATTTTTAACACACTATCATCTCATTAACTGTTGTTAAATGAAGTAATGCCTGCTAGTAGTATTCACACTATAGCACTCTGCAGAACTGTTCCTAGATGTAACAGTTCAGTTACAGATAGTCTATCTGTGTTTAAATCTCCCAGTTTAAGCCTTATGTTAGAAGTCCCTGTTGATGACAATGATGTTTTTGGTCCATATATTCTTAGTATGCATGGCCTAACATTTTTGATCAACAATCATTTATTCCTCCTGTTTATCAGTTTCAGCCAGAAGATAGCCATCTGTCTTTGCATACCCTTTACCTCACTTAAATTTTGAGTAGGGTGGATTGAGCATGGGCCTGCGAACCAAAGGATTGTGGTTCAATTCCCCGTCAGGGCACATGCCTGGGTTGCAGGCCTGTTCCCAGCAGGGGACACACGAGAGGGCACCATACATTGATATTTCTCTCCCTCTCTCCTTCCCTTCCCCTCTAAAGAAAAATAAATAAAATCTTTAAAAAAAGTTGTTTTAAATTTTGCTAGGGCACTTAAATTACATTTTAAACCACACTATTATAAATATACCGTCAAATCTGCTGAATATCCATACATTCATTTTTACATTGTACTTAAACAAAAATACAGCTTAACTTATAACTTATATTAATATTTTTAAATGTATAATTTTGTTTTATGTGGATAATTGATATAACATATAGCTTTCTATTATATGATATACAAGTATGTGGAAATAGTTTAATTTTTAAAATAAAACAATGGATTATTATCATAACAATAATATCAATAATTTATTGAAGTCTTTTTTAAAAAATTTTTATTTTAGTTGTTTTTCAAGTACAGTTTTCTGTCTTTTACTCCCATCCCAGTCCACCCCCCTAGTGCTCCCCACCTCCCTCCCATTTCCACCCC
>PVKM010001374.1:0-78986 GCA_004027735.1 Carollia perspicillata | reverse complement strand
CCCGTTCCCCCGCCAATCAGAAGTGCACACATACCACAGATAACCCCTCCCCTATGCTTCCTCCTTTATCCTGCCCTATAAATACAAGCACATTTTAAAAATAAAGTTGCAGCTTGATCGGAATTTCCTGACTTGCTGTCCTTCTTTCGCGCCTCCTGTCCCGTCCCTTTTCCATCCGTTACAGGTACACCGGCAGACCCCCGTTGACTGTCTCGCTGGCCGAGACACTTTCTTATAATAAAGTCATTAGAAACTGTCTAAAGTTGATGAATCAGGCAACTGAATCACAGTTTCGTTATTCAGAATTATAGAGATAACAGTCAAAGAAACGAAAAATAGAAACAGTAGCCAAGTGTTTGTTCTAGAAACATAAATTAGGAAGTGGAGTGGGAGGGTAGGACAAGAGGCAGTAGCTTTACCTTATAAACTGTTTAATAGTATTTGATAACCAAAACTTAGACTAAAATTTTTAAATTAAAGATAGGTTTGCCTGCACTTACAGAGGAGGAAAGGAGTTACTAGAAACTAGACCAAATCACCTGGCCATTCGCTGACAGCTGCCCTTCTTCTCCCCGTAGAATGCCAGGCCCTCCAAAGACGCTGGACGGTGGGTGAGACTAGAAGGCCTGGGACCCTATCGTCACCCTGAGCCGATCCTTCTACTCATGCACCATTTTTGTCATTTTTTTCCCCATCCCCTTGAAATCATCCCTGGGCCAAAGTTCAAAATGCCAAATACTTGACCAGAGCACTAACAAAACAGCAATTTGAGATAGCACATTAGAGATCCTTGGTAGCGCCAAAAATATAGGTGCTGCTGCTTCAGGGAGGCAAAGGAACATTTAATATCTCAAGTGCTTGTAAGACTTCCTCATGAAAGAAAAAAAACAAGCAAAAAAGCCTTTCAGCACGCCCACCTGTGAAAACACAAGAGCTATCATTGGACTGCAATATTTTCAAATTTTTTTATCTAGGAACCGAGCATTTTCGTTTCATGATGAGAAAAGCCTAACCAGCCAAAGGCTACAGCTCTTTTTCCAAAGTCTAGCCCACACTCATGTGGCAGTTGCTTTCAATAGCAACTCAGAATCTAAGAGCAGGACAAGTTTGGATAGCTTCAAACATGAGAAATCTATGCCCCATAGTTAGGTCTGAACTAATTGCCAGGTAAGTGGAAAATAATGTTTGGTTTAATACTTTAAAACCATGAGAGGCTCAAGAATTCCAGGTGTGGATTTGGGGGCTCCTTTTTATCAGTAAAAACTAGGAAACTTCTACTTCAATGGCATTTCCCACCAGCCCTCACCCTTAGGCACCTCTGAGCCCTGACCCTCGAGTTGAGGGCAGTGGTTCTCTAAGTGTGGTGCATGGGCCAGCAGCTCTAGCATGCCCTGGGAATTGGTCAGAAGTGCAAACCCTGGCCTCACCCCATCCTACTATGGCAAAACTCGGCAACTAGGGCTCTGGCACTTGTGAGTTAAAAGCCTTCCAGAGGGTTATGATGCTCCCTCAAGTTTGGGAACTTTGGTTTATAATTTGTTAGTATTATACGTGTTTGGGTTTATTAATGCTTGCCACTGAAACAGGCCTGATAACTGACGTACTGACCCGGCAAGGGACCAGGAGAACCCCTCTAGAGATTCACCAGGAGTCTCAGTGTTGAGAGAAAGTCCTATCTTCTTGATCACTGCTTAGGCTGGGTTCCCCCAGGAGCAGGACCTGAGACAATCATTCAAGAGCAAGCAGGTGATCCAAAGTCATACCTATTGGGGCATGAGGAAGAGCCAGCACAAGGTGTATCCATGGGCAGGTTGACACTGTGGGAGTCTAGGGCCAGTCCTTGGGAAGCTCCAGATGTGCCACCCGGAGCATGGAAGCTGAGATATTTATGCTCTATTCCTATGTGTCATTGTTGAGGACAGCTCTTGGGTATTTTGACCACAGCTATCCTGACCTGCCCTGCCCCAGCTGAGGCTGGAGTCTATGGCCAGAGGACCCTTAACCAGGAAGGAGAGTGGAAGGCACTCCACCATCCTAACAGCTCCCTCAGAATGCCCAGGGAAAAACAATTATTATAATTCAGTTATGAGTTCCCAAGATTCCATGTTCCTTATTCAATTCCTCCCCATTGATTAAGGCCTCTCAAGTCCCATCTTCCCTGGACTCTTCAATGTCTCCAAATTGGGTGCTGCCTCTCCACTCAGTGCAGCCCTGGAATCAATTAATCAGTCAAACATCTCTGTGACTCTGGGCCTGTCATGCCCTGCCCTCAAGTGGGAGACAATCTTCCCAGAGATGATGAACACCGATGAGGCAGCCAGACATGGGTGCTGTAAATGGACACAAGTGTTCAGAGCCATCCCAGAGGGTATGAAGTGGGACCTTGGGGTTTTGATTCACATACCTAGGAAAGGCCTTTTTACAAGGCCATGGTTCCCCGAGTATCTTATGTTGACTGGCATCATCCCCTTAGTTTGAAGATCAGCTCACTAAAGGCAGAGGTCAAGAGACACCTTACTATTTCAAGTGTGGCCTGCTGGATCATCTATGGCTTAAGGAGATACACATAGGTGTTAGTGCCTGGTACCTCTCACCCCACCCCACCCCCAGATCTGCAGTGGACTCACAAGGTTGGGTACCTAATGGTGATAACCTGGGCACCAGCCACCTCACAGGCCACACCCAACTTCACTAAGGAGTGGCTTGTAAAAGACAGTGTACAGGCCATCCAAGGACACCTGTGTCTACCAGTTACAATGCTTGCCACTTTCAACACTACCTTACCCACCCATGGGTCTGGAACCTCTTATTTCAGCGGGTTCCAACTGATTTTCAAATGCCTGCATATTTTTTTCCAGACTTGTAAAATGAAAGTCTTGGCCCCACTTGTCAGCAGTTCAGAAGTACCAGGAAATGACGCCCTTCCTGCTCTCTCAGGAGTTGCTGTGTAAATGTTCCAGGTCCCCCTTCCCAACCTTTCCAGCCCTCCAGGTGGGATCTTTACGTTCTGTTGCTGTATGCTTTTTGCAGCATTTTTAGGCTACCGCTGCCCACTGTGGAAGCTGGTTGAGTAATCTAGTAATATTCTACTCCAGCATCAATTTCAATTGGCGGGCTTTTGCCCCACACCAAACAATTCTCAGATACCAGCTGGGTGTCCTGTAATTCCACTCAGTTTTGACACTATCTATCTGGAGATAACATCAGATCCCAGAGGTTAGGAGATCAGTTCCACAAGACTGTCTCCACTTCAAATGACAAGCACAAGTCCACGTTATCACTTGTGCTACTAACCTACTGGCTATAAATCAGGGTTTTTCATGCTCCCCTCCTTTTATTTGATTAATTTGCTAGGACAGCTTAAAACTCAGAGAAACATTTTACTTACTAGATTAACAGTTTATTATAAAAGATACAGCTCAAGAGCAGCCAGGTGAAAGAGACACACAGGGCAAGGTAAGGGGAAGGGGGGCAGAGCGTCCACGCCCTCTGCTAGCACATCGCTCTCCTCAAACGTTTCTGTGTTTCCCAACCCAGAAGCCCTCCAAACCTTGTGTTTTGGGGTTTTATGGAGGTTTCATTACTTTGGCATGATTAGCTAAATCCTTGGCCTTTGGTGATTGAACTCAACCTCCAGTTCCTCTCCCTTCCCTGGGAAGTATAGGGTTAGAACTCAAAGTTTTAGCCCTCCTATCACAGGGTTGAGCCTCCAGACAAACTGCCTCCAACCTTAAGTGCTCTCAAATTCATCACATTAACATAACAAAAGATACCTTTATCTCTCTCATCACTTAGGAAATTCTAGCATTTTAGGATTTCTATTCCAAGAAGGGTGATAAAGACCAAATCTATATTTCTTATGATAAATCACAGTATGACATCCACTCTCCCTGTCTCAATTCCCCACTCCTAGACCAGTGCTCTTGCACTTACCAAATCAACAACTTGCACTGAATCCCTGCTCTAGATCTGCTTCTTGGAGAATACCAACTAAGTTTACCACACTGGATAATTTATACACATTAATTCATGAAACCTGCTTAAAAGCTGGTTCTAGCTGAACATAAACAAACTGACACCTCCACCCCCGCTGGAGGAAAGCTGTAAACATCTAAATCCAGGATTGATTCCAAAGAACTGACACACAGCCTTATTCAAATTCATAAGAGATTTAAAAGCAGAAACCTACAAACATGAGCAAAGTGGCTCCTCTGAGTGCTGGCCAGTGGGGGAGAATCTACCGCCCCAACTCCGGCCCACAGGCCAGGGTCTCTTTCTTATGGGGATTTAATAGTAAAACAATATGGTGGGTAGCCTGGTAGAGCACTGGAAAAAACAATGCATTCCTAAGATAACAGATAACATCAAGCAGTTACCACACTCTATTGATTCATTAACCTCCTTCCTGGGGGCGTGACATTTATCTTTGGGCAGCATTTGGGTTTTCTGGGTAATCAGCCAAGCCTGAGGCTACAGAGAGTTAAAGGTCTAATATTTCCCAAATGCCTTTGCTGCTAGAGCCATATTGCATCTCAGTGATTTACCCTACACCCTCTCAAGTGCAGTCTTATAATTCAGAGATCTGGAAGCAGCCAGTCTCAGGATTATACTGAGTTCTTTATCACCTTATAAGGCCTGGGGTGAAGAGGGTGCTGTCTTCAGAGTTTCTTCAGTGGCAAGCAGCAAACCCAGTTAATACAAAATTAATACAGTTCAAAGGGAGACGTTATTAGCTGTAGGATGTGTCTCAGAAGTTATATAGCATCATTTCTTCTGAACTCTGTCAAGGGCTGCCTCACATGGTCACATAGGCCCCACTGAGCCAATGGAGAGAACCTTACACTATCTCTTGACAGAGTGCAAGGCAAGGTTCTGGATGAGCATGTGGGACTAAAATATTTTTGTGGCCATTTTTGTAAAATATAATCTACCACAATAAGGAATAAGAAACCAATAGAGATCAAGACAGCAATTCTCCATAGCTCATGAGTGAGTGTATATGCATGTGCGTGTCTTACTCTAGCTCTCCCTCTACTTCTTTCTCTCTCTCTCTCTGTCAGCAGAAGGTGTTTCTCCTCTAATTCATTAGCTTCTCTCTGTGTTCATGGCTATACCTTGCCTCTTAAGATTATGGGCCTCAGTTCTTCCTGCCTTCCCAGAATCTCCCCAAAAGTCAACGTCTCAGGACTTCCGGCCAAGATGGAGGCATAGGTAGACACACTGTGCCTCCTCACACAACCAAAATAAGAACAATTTAGAAACAAAATAACAACCAGAACTGGCAGAAAATTGAACTGTATGGAAGTCAGACAACCAAGGAGATAAAATAGAGACATTCATCCAGACTGGTAAGTGGGGCAGAGTCTGGCAGCTGGACAGAGAGGGGTTGTGGCACAAAAAGTGGCGGCACCAGGCACAAAAGGCACCTCAGGCAGGCAAGATGGCAGTGGGTAGACCCTGGGCGCTCAGGTGGCAGCTGGCAGAACCCAGGTGCGGGGTGGCAATGAGCAGACCCAGCAAGGTGGGATTGTGAAGCGAGGCTCTGTGCCCATGGCGGCTGACTGGGCAGTCCCACATTCGAGCGCAGATAAACCAAGTGAAACTGGGAAGTGAGACAGACCAAGCAACCTAGGGTCCCAGTGCATGGAAATAAAGCCTCAAAACACTGATTGAAAACACCTGTGGGGGTTGAGGTGCAGGGAGAGACTCCCAGCCTCACAGGAGAGTTTGTTGGAGAGACCTGCAGGGTACTAGAATGTATACAAGCCCACCCATCCGGGAACCAATCCGGCAACCAGCATCAGAAAGGCCCAGTTTGCTTGGGGGAAGCAGTGGAGGGGACTGAGATCTGACAGAGAGCAGAGCAAGCGCCACTCTTCCCTCTCTGACCCCGCCCCCACATAAAGCGTCACAACCCAGCCACATGTGTTGCCCTGCCCTGGTGAACACCTAAGGCTCCA
Source organism: Carollia perspicillata (assembly GCA_004027735.1). Taxonomy (NCBI): domain Eukaryota; kingdom Metazoa; phylum Chordata; class Mammalia; order Chiroptera; family Phyllostomidae; genus Carollia; species Carollia perspicillata. The sequence goes on along the minus strand of PVKM010001374.1, from coordinate 73,026 downwards.
CCCCTCATATGTAAAAGGAGCGTCAAGACAAAAAAATGGCCCAAACAGAAGAACAGCTCAAAGCTCCACAGCAAATACAACTAAGCAATGAACAGACAGGCAACCTATCAGATGCACAGTTCAAAGCCCTGGTGATCAGGATGCTCACAGAATTGGTTGAATTTGGTCACAAATTAAATGAAAAAATGAAGGCCATGCTAAGTGAAATGAAGGAAAATACAAAGGGAACCAATAGTGATGGGAAGAAAACTGGGATTCAAATCAGTGGAGTGGACCAGAAGGAAGAAAGAAACAATCAAACAGAAAAGAATGAAGAAACAAGAACTCAAAAAAAATAAGGAGAGGCTTAGGAACCTCCAGGACATCTTTAAGCGTTCCAACATCCAGATTATAGGAGTACCAGAAGGGGAAGAGGAAGAGCAACAAGTGGAAAAGTGATTTGAACACATAATAAAGGAGAACTTCCCCAATCTGGCAAAGGAAATAGACTTCCAGGAGGTCCGGGAAGCTCCGAGAGTCCCAAAGAAGTTGGACCCAAGGAGGAACACACCAAGGCACATCATAGTTACATTAGCCAAGATTAAAGGGAGAATCATAGAGGCAGCAAGAGATAAGGAGACAGTTACCTACAAAGGAGTTTCCATCAGACTGTCAGCTGATTTCTCAAAAGAGACTCTGCAGGCAAGAAGGGGCTGGAAAGAAGTATTCCAAGTCATGAAAGGCAAAGACATACATCCAAGATTGCTCTATCCAGCAAAGCTTTCATTTAGAATGTAAGGGCAGATAAAGTGCTTCTCAGATAAGGCCAAGTTAAAGGAGTTCATCATCACCAAGCAGTTATTATATGAAATGTTAAAGGGACTTATCTAAGAAAAAGAAGATAAAAAACATGTATAGTAAAATGACAGCAAGCTCAGAATTACTAAAAAACACACCTAAAACAAAAACAGAAACTAAGCAAACAACTAGAACAGGAATAGAACCACAGAAATAGAGATCACTTGGAGGGTTAGCAACAGGGGAGTGAGAGCAGGAGAGAGGAGAAAAAGGTACAGAGAATAAGTAGCATAGACGGCAGGTAGAAAATAGACAGGGAGAGGGCAGGAATAGTATGGGAAATGTAAAAGCTAAAGAACTTATGATACATGGACATGAACTAAAGGGGGGGAATGTGGGTGGGAGGGGGTGTGCAGGGTGGAGGGGAAGAAGGGGGAAATGGGACAACTGTAATAGCATAATCAATAAAATATATTTTAAAAAGTCATGGGGATATAAAATACAGCATAGGAATATAGTCAATAATGTTGCAATAACTATGTATAGTGCCAGTAACTATTATAGTGCCATGGAAATATTGGAGGGGACACTTTGTAAGTATGTATTTGTCTAACCACAGTGTTGTACACCTGAAGCTAATACGAAATAATATTAAATGTAAATTGTAATTGAAAAATAAATAAATAAAAGAGAAATTACAGATCTAAAAAAAAAAAGTCAGGGTCTTAAGTGACTTCCCAGATATGTAGTCCCAACTCACTCTTATCCAGCTGCAGCTCAGATAATTTTTTTTAAGTCAGGAAGGTAAGAACAACACACATTGGTTTTAGTGGTGATGCACTAGAAACACAACTGCCCAGTCATCACTGTAGATTGCCTGGCTCTGATGAAGACCCTGGCCTGCGGGGTCCATTTGTTGTGGATACAACTAACAAATTCACAGGGACTGCAGAAGTCCTACAGAGAAAAAGGGATGGAATGGCCACTCTCTGAGTGAGAGAGCACCCCAACCCCTGCCTGGATAGGCTTTTACTGCTTTCTGGGCACATTACATGGAGAATGGTCCTCATTTACTATGCACAGATTCGCTTTAAGTGGTTAGCTTTCACAGAAAACAAAGGAGAGGATGTTGCTAATTATAACAAAGAAGAAGGATATTGGCAAGTGCAAAGGGAAAAGTGGTTGAACTGGTTACACTTGTCCTTGGGTGGTTTAGCATAGATTTTAGGAAGTTACTTTAAAGATATGCAGTAAACATTTGCTGCCTCGATTCAGGGTGAGGGACTTTTAGCAAAAGTCAGCCTCAAAGCAGCCTAGGTACAATGCAGGCCTGGTTCCCCACAGGAGAACCAAGCCATGGGCGTGGGTCCTGTGTGCCAACCTCAATCCCCATTGGATTTCTGAATCAGGGGCTGGTCTACATTCCCCATACCATGCTGAACGGTCCCCTATATGGCTCCAAGTCACACAGTCTCTTGTGGCAAATATTCAATCCTGCACCAGAAAACTATGTTGAAAATGAGGAAAAGCTCAGTCCTGTATTTACAGATCAAAAGGTACAAAAGTCACCTGTCTTCAGAGCTGCTAGAGGCTTGGTATAACCAGATGTGGCCTTCTTCCCTGAATAGACTCCATACAGCAAATGGAGCGACTGGCTCTGCTGCTGCTTAAGTCAGACTCATCTTTCAGAAAGTGCTCATGAAATTTGGTTACAAATCCTACCAATTTGTCAGTATACTTTTCCCAAATTTAAAAGCTAGGCTGTAGAGGAATTATTGGCAAATAAGGAATGTGCTGTCAATGCAAAGTGTCAAAGCATATTAACATATTCTGAATGCTTCTTTTGTGGTCCGTCCTACACTAAACACCACATATTATTTCATTACCTCTTCACACCGACACAAGGAAATAGATACTATTACTGTCCCCATTCTACAAATGAGGCAGCTGAGCTTCAAGGAAGTTAACTCTCGTGCCACAACCACTGCTACAGAAGTTACCATATTTTGCCATGTATAACGCACACTTTTTGCCCAAATTTTTGAGGGAAAAATAAGGATGCGCATTATATGTGGGTAGTACTAATTCTGTATCTATATAAGTGTTTTTAATTCTTTTATGTATACTTATGCATTAAAAATGTAACTCTAGAAAGCAATAACAATATCTGTATACAAAATAATACCCTAGAACATGATAAGCGGTTTTGTTTCTAAATATAAATAACATTTAAAAAATTATTTTATTGTTGTTCAATTACAGTTGTCTGCATTTACCTCTCACCACTCCCCCCCCAACCCCAGCCAAACCCACCTCCCTCCCTTGCTTCCACCACCCACCTTGGTTTTGTCCACGTGTCCTTTGTAGTTGTTCCTGAAAACACTTCCCTCCATCACCCCCTCCCACCTCCCCTCTGGTTACTGTCTGATTAGTCTTAATTTCAATGTTTCTGGTTATATTTTGCTTGCTTTTTTCTTTTGTTGATTAGGTTCCACTTAAAGGTGAGATCATATGGTATTTGTCCCTCACCACCTGGCTTATTTCACTTAGCATAATCTTCTCCAGTTCCATCCTGCTGTCGCAAAGGGTAAGATAATTAAATTAAAAAATTAATATGAAAGATTTTTTTTCTGAAAGTTTGGGCCAAAAGTGGGTGTGCATCATACACGACAGTACATTACACATGGCAAAATACCATAAGTTACATGAGTACTTTTACGTTTATGCCCAATTAAAAGAGTATTTCAAAAAGAAATTTACTGGCTTAAAACTGAGAAGTCCAAACTTCAGGGTTGATTTCATTCCCAACACAATCATCAAAAGTTTGATTTTTCCTTATCTCTCCTGTCTGCCTCATTATAAGGGACTCCCCACTCAGGGTATAATATGGCTGCAGCAGCACCATCTACACATCATATGTACAGAAGGAGACAGAGAAAAGGCATCTTTCCAAAAATCCCCTATAAAATTCTCTATACTGGACAGTCCAAACTGGGCTCCCCACTACTCCACAACTGTGCTCAGTACATACAGTGCTTGCATTTTGCTCTGTAGACCCAGGAGTGACTCTAACCTCCCAAAATCAAAGACCATAGCACGAATACAAACCAGACTTGCTTCTCAGAGTACAGAAATGACTGTTAGAGGGAAATAATTACAACTACAATGTTGTGGAGCAGGTATTTCAATCCATAACTGTCTATTCAAACAGTACTGAGTCCCTGCTATGGGTCAGGCACAATTTTAGATGATGGCAACACCAGCCTGAAAGATTCCTGCTCTCCCATCCTCCTGCTACTGACTCTGCCGGCTCTCAGGGCTAAAGCCTTGCATTTTTATTAGACCTTGGAGCTAGACAAATGTTCTCCTAACTAGCTTTTTCAGCTTTGAAGCAGGTCTCTCAGCCTCCTCATCTGTAAAATCAGTAATAATGTCATCTCTTCCAAAGTTATAAAAATGAAAGTGTGGACTCCGAGAAGAGATACAGCCATCTTCCAGGAGTGGGTCCTCCTGGTTTATTGGGCTCAAATTCATAACCACAATCTGGCAGCCATTGCTAACAGAAGCTTCTCATGCACACTGCATCTCAGGGAAGTACAACAGATTAGAGTGCCAAGACTTCTTGCCATCAGAGTCAACCTTTATAAACAAGTTTCTAGAATCATATTTTGACCAATAAGCTGAGGCCTCCCTGACTTGTTCAATCAGAACTGTGCAGTTATATCATCATTTGTACATTTATGAAACAATCAGAAAATCTCCATAAAACCCAGTCAGGATGCCTAATTCCAACCAATCAGAACAGTACTATATGGACCAATCGAACTGTATAAATTTGGATTTCCCATTTGCATAGAAATGGACTAGTCAGGGACCAGGGCAGAAACTTTCTCTATGAAAAGTGTGCCTTCCTTTTGGGAGTGGGTAGGGAGCATACTTCCAAGTTTCTTCCAGTGGCTGTGTTTACTAAGTTTGCAAACTATTCACCTGAATAATGGCTCTCCTTTTACCTACCCTAGATTGTAGATTCCTGTTGGCATTGGATTGGCAGCAGAGATCATTTGCTAACAAAATAAAAAGGGCTTACATGGAAAACATGAGGAAACAAAGCAGTAGACATTCAACCTAGTGGGTATGTAGAAAGTCAACTCTCATTCTCATTCCATTAATGCTGATTTGCATTTTTTTGTACATTACCTCCAAATTTTACTCTCTCAGGATTTATAGACATTTTAGTGTGAATACTCTCCATAGATGCTAGTTTACCCTCTCTACTAAGCCTATAATTCAATTTTTATGATCCCAATTTTTCACCTACTTGATTTAAGTGGGTGGGAGGGGTCACGCATAAGAGAGCTCATCCAGTTTCTAAATATGTCCTGAAATCTGAGAGCAAGAATTCTCTTAGGAATGCAAGAAAATGTATGCCACTGGGTAGCTAACAAGGTATGAGTTGAATGGAACACACTCATAAGGATGCAGGAACATTAGTAAAACTCACACACCCAGATGGCTCTCACAGGTTTGCAAAAAACTATTCAGTCTTTCAGACCAGTGGACAGACCTAAGAATCTTGTGTCTACAAAACAAGCCTCAACAAATTCAAGAAAATTGAAATCATACGAAGCATTTTCTCTGACCACGAGGAACTGAAACTAGAAATCAACCTCAAGGAAAAAAACCCAAAACACTCAAACTCATGGAAATTGAATAGCATGCTATTAAACAATGAATGGGTCAAGAATGAGGTTAGGGAAGAAAGCAAAAAGTTTCCAGAAACAAATGAAAATGAACTCATAACAACCCAAAAGTTATGGGACACAGAGAAGGCAGTCATAAGAGGGAACTTCATACCAGTACATGTCTACCTCAAAAAAATAAAAAGATTTCAAATAAATGACCTAACCCTAAACCTACAAGAACTGGAGGAACAACAACAACAAAAAGCCTAGATTTAGTAGAAGGAATGATATAATAAAGAGTTGAATTGAACGATACCGAGACTAAAGGAATAATTGTAAGGATCAATAAATCCAGGAGCTGGTTCTTTGAAAAGATAAAGAAAATCAACAAGCCTTTAAGCAGGCTCATCAAGGAAAAAAGAGAGGACCCAAATAAACAATCAGAAATAAAAGCGGGAGATTAGAACTGATTCCACAGAAATACAAAGGATTGTAAACAATTACTATGAAGAACTATATGCCAAGAAATTTGAAAACCTAGGTGAAATGGACAAATTTCTAGAAAAATGTAATCTTCCAAAACTGAAGAAGAAGCAGAAAGCTTGAACAGACCAGTAACAGCTGATGCAATTGCAGCAGTAATCAAAAAACTCCCAACACATAAAAGCCCTGGACCAGATGGGTTCACAGGAGAATTTTACAAAACATTTAAGGAAGAGCTAACACCTATCCTTCACAAACTATTCCAAAAAATTCAAGAAGACACAAGACTACCAAACACTTTTTATGAAGCCCACATCATCCTAATCCCAAAATCAGATAAAGACACAACAAAGAAAGAAAATTACAGGCCAGTATCACTAATGAACATACATGCTAAAATCCTTAACAAAATATTGGCAAACCTCACCCAGCAACACATTAAGAAGAGCATACAACATGATCAAGTGCGATTCATCCCAGGGATGAAAGGGTGGTACAATATTTACAAATCAAAAAATGAAATATATCACATAAACAAAAGGAAAGACAAAAATCACATGATCATATCAACAGATGCAGAAAAAGAATTTGATAAGATACAGCACCCATTTACCATAAAAAAATACCTCAGCAAAGTGGGAATAGAGGGAGCATTCCTCAACATAATAAAGGCCATACATGAGGGACCCACGGCCAACATCATAGTCAATGGGCAAAAACTAAAAGCTGTCCCCAAAAGATCAGGAACAAGACAAGGATGCCCAGTTTCACCACTTCTATTCAACATAGTATTGGAAGTCCTAACTAGCCACAGCAACTGGATAAGAACAAGAAATAAAAGGCATCCAAACTGTAAAGAAGGAACCAAAACTGTCATTGTTTGCAGGTGACATAACAGTTTACATAGGAAATCCTATAGACTCCACCAAAAAACTACTCGACCTAATAAGTGAATTTGGCAAAACTGCGGGATACAAAGTCAATATTCGGAAATTGAAGGCATTTTTGTACACTAACAATGAAATATCAAAAACAGGAAAAAAATCCTATTTTCTATAGCAATAAAAAACAAAGTACCCAGGATTAAACCTAACTAAGGAGGTAAAAGACCTGTACTCACAAAACTATACAACACTGAAGAAAGAAATTAAGAAAGACACAAACAAATGGAAGTATGAACATTATTCACAGACTGGAAGAATTAACGTCATCTAAATGTCCATACTACCCAAAGCAATTTGTACATTCAATGCAATCCCTATTACAGTAGAAAAGGCAAATTTCACAGGTATCGAACAAACATTTCAAATATTTACATGGAACCATAAACAATCCCGAATAGCCACCACAATGTTGAGAAAGAACAACAAAGTAGGAGGGATCACAATACCTGATATCAAACCATATTACATGGCTACTATAATCAAAACAGTCTGGTACTCACATAAGAACAGACACATAGACCAATGGAACAGAATAGAGAGTCCAGAAATAAAGCCAAGACTCTATGGTCAATTAATACTTAACAAAGGGAGTAGGAGCATAAAATGGAGTAAAAATAGTCTATTCAACAAATGGTGTTGGGAGATCTGGACAGCTACATGTAAAAAATCAAACTTGATTATCAACTTATACCACACACAAAAGTAAATTCAAGGTGGATAAAACACTTAAATATAAGTTGCAACACCAAAAAAGTCCTAGAGAAAAACATTGGCAAGAAAATCTCAGATATTCCATGCAGCAATATGTTCACCAATACATACCCTAGAGCAAGAGACCTAAAGGAAAGAATAAACAAATAGGACCTCATCAAAATAAAAAGCTTCTGCATAGCTAAAGAAAACAGCAATAAAATGTAAAGAGGATCAACTGTGTGGGAAAACATATTTGCCTACGATACCTAGGACAAGGGTTAGATCTCCAAAATATATAAAGAATTTACAAGAGTCCACTCCAGGAAGACAAACAACACAATTAAAAAATGGGCAAGAGACCTGAACAGACAATTCTCCAAGGAGGACAAACAGAGGGCCCAGAGATATATGAAAACATGCTCAGCATCACTAGCCATCAGAGAGATGCAAATTAAAACCACAATAAGATACTACTTCACACTGGTTAAGTGGCCATCATAAACCTATCAACAAACAACAAGTGTTGGAGAGGATGTGGAGAAAAGGGAACCCTAGTGCACTGTTGGTGGGAATGTAGACTGGTGCATCTACTGTGGAAAACAGTATGGAATTTCCTCAGAAAACTAAAACTAGAACTGCGTTTTGACCTGGCAATTCTACTGCTGGGATTATATCCTAAGAACCCTGAAACACCGATCCATAAGAACCTATGCACTCCAATGTTCATAGCAGCACAATTTACAATAGCCAAGTGCTGGATGCAATCTGAGTGCCCATCTATAAATGAATATATCAAAAAAAACTATGGTACATTTACATGATGGAATACTATGCAGCAGAAAGAAAGAAGGTGCTCCTACCCTTCATAACAGCATGGATGAAACTGGACAGCATTATGCTAAGTGAAATAAGCCAGATGGTGAAAGCAAATACCATAGGATCTCACATTTAAGTTGAACCTAATCAACAAAACAAACAAGAAGCAAAATATAAACAGAGACATTGAAATTAAGAACAACCTGACAGCAACCAGAGTGGAGGTGGGAGGGGATAATGGGTGGGAAGAGGGCAAAGGTTTTCAGGAACAACTATAAAAGACACATAGAGAAAACCAAGAGTAATGCAAGGGCGGGGGGGAAATTTAGACAGGTGCATTTAAACAACAATAAAATGTAAAAAATTTAAAAAAACAACTAAAATATAAAACAAAATAATCTTGTGTCTTAAGAAAGCAAAGTTTTAAGTTTATGCTATAAACTATAATTTCCCAAGTCCCGTGCTAACTGGCTGCATTCTATTGAGCTTGTTGGTTTAAACAAAATTTCAGTTAAAACAAACAAATAAAAAACAGCCCAGGTTCCAGAAAGCCGAAATGCAACTAGTTTCAAAAACGGAGAGAACAGAAAGTATCCCATAGCTAGGAGGTTCTGAGCCTGAGCTTGAGCCGTTTTTCTTCGGTCCTCAATTCACTGGACACAAGAAGGTTAAGTTTCCTTATTTGGCGTATGTTGGTTACTTCAAGCCCTACCCACACCCTTAACTCTTCTTGCACTTTTAGTTTATTTTCCTACTTAATATAAATTGGTTTTCCTCAATGTGTACTTGAGTTCAATAGACGCTTTGCGGGCTTCACTCACACACTCGCGGAGTTTCCCTGGTGCCCCCGTGGGACACACTGACTCCCCACGTTATCTTCGATTGAAAGCCTTAAGATGGGTTACTGTCACTGCAGGTTTCCCGGAACTGCAACACACAAGTCGTGAAACTTCACTGGTCTTAACTGGGGGATCACTCCAACTCTTAAAGAATGAGGAATACCGCCATAATGCACTCACGTTCCCTGTGCTTACGCATTAAGTGACCTCCTCCGCAGCAGAGCTGACCCCGCCCCCTCAGCCTCCGGGCAACAAAGAGGAAACTTGGGAGTTTTATCCAACCAGGAATCCCACCTAACAAGTTGACCCGCATCTGTGATCCGCTTAGACCAATGAAAACTCCAGTGCGGATTTGCAGTGGCATTCTGGGAAGGTGCCTTTCCCGGAAGTCGCCATCTTCTTTGAGCCACACCTAGGTGGAGCTAGCGTGCGAGACCACCGTCGCACTGGTTGGCACAGGTGCCCTTCGTGGGGAGGTGGGAGCGGGCCGTGTTGGGCCCTTGCATGATCGTGATGGGGGAGCACGGTGGACCCTGAGTGTATCCCCTGGAGGGCAGTGTCAAGTCTCCAGGCTCAGAAGTCCTGCAGCCCAGGCGGGGCCTCCCAGGGAAAAGAGGAGCTAAGGGATTCTCTTTCTGTCTCCTAAGCGGCGGAAGAGCGCGGAGCAGTGGGCGGGCCTGCCCTGCGACCTTCAGCCGGATTGTCGGAGGAGCTGTGGCCCGAGTTCAGATCGCTGGACCGGGGCCACCACAACCTGCGCTGACCCAGCAGACTGAGGTCGCCGACCACATCGACCCTGGACTTCGCTGGCACAGGTAGGTGATGTCCTGCCGGACAGTCGGAGGGACTCACCACCCATCTCCTACGTGTTTCTCCCAAGCACGCCCTCCATTGTCAGGATTGAGCTAGGTTCTGTCTCTTCTCCAGGTGGCAGCGCCACAGTTCCGTATCAGGCTTTGGCCTGTGCGAAAGCTGGGTAGTAAATTCGCTTGACGACGAAGGGGCAGTGCACAGTAGCAGGTCTCTGTCCAGAAGATGGCCAAAATAAGCGTGCTTTACGTGTTTGGGTAAAAGCCACTCACCACGAGAAATTAGGCCTGTTTCATATTCTTTGGTGGAGCTCCAAAGAACTAGACGACAGGGACCTTGGAAATCGCGACCTTCATAGTCGCTTTTATTCCCCTTCTTTTCGGTCTCATTTTCTCAAACTTGATGGGGTGCCAGCCTTAAGCTCTGTACGCGACTAAACCACAGCAAATGGAAGTGGTCGTTTTATAAAACATCCGGCGGGACAGGTTGTTAAAACTGGAAAGCACGCTTCGTTGGAACCGAAAATGTGGGCTGAGAACTGGGGTGGAGATGAGGGGTGTTTCTAATATTGAATTAAGATGGTAGAGAGACTGAGGAATGTCAGGGTGATGAATAATGTAGACCTTTGGTGATTGAGAATTCCTGTAACAGAGAAATGTGGGCCCTTGAAGGGAGATTTTCAAACTAGCGGTCCAGAAATTGTTCTATTATGAACTTGATTTCTTAAGTGCAGGAACTTAAAACATAAGCAAGTAAAAGGACAGCAAATCTTGACAACATTTGCAAGATCCACACACGTTCTTTTAAATGATAGTATCCTTACTGCCAAGATCCAAACCTAAGTTTTAATTTTCTTATTAGTATAATTATTATCATAGTAATACCCTCTCATCCTTTTGTGGTGATCATTAAATGAGGTAATGCATGTAAAACACTTAGCAAATAGCCAGCTCACAGTGTTTGTTGAGGCTTGACTTTAGGTTCCTGAAGGGAACAGAAAAACCAAAGTCTGCATCTGGCCCTGGAGCTGGTCATTCCTAGGACCACACTCCCTCCCAGCTCCTTACAGTTCTTGACAGGAGGCAGAGGTGTCCACCTTTCTCAGCTCCTAAAAGTACCTGACTCCTTCTCAGTCCACTGTGGAATTTATAAAATCTATTTCATTAAAAAAGTTAATATCTGTGAAATGAAAAATTCGTTCAATATTTAATGTTGTAAGTCTAAACATACTCACTATTTTAGTAATGTTGCCTTCTGTTGGGTTTTTTTAGTGAAATATTTTAATCATGCAAAAAAGAACAAAGAACTGTAATAGTTGTACCGTACCCTGGGGCGAGGGGAAACAACAACAGTATTTCTTTATGCTTTTGGGCTTTTTAAAGGAAATGTGGCGTCTCAGCTACAGTTGAAATTCTTTTTTGCCACCCCTACTCTCCACTGCCTCCCCTCAGAATTTCTTTGATTCTAACTTGTCTTTCCATTGTGGCTTACAGGGCTTACCTGGTGAGTATTTTGTGCTCACAATGCTAGGTGTTCTCCATTCTCATTCCCACTCAGCTGCCATGTTTCTTCTAGCTTATCATGAGGATTATGGCCATCATTTTGGTTCTGTCCTTGTGGCATTTGTTCTTTTACCCTTTTAAGAAACCAGCCTTTAAAAAGGAAAAACTTCCAGTATCTGGAGTGAACTCATGCGTGATAGGCTGTCACAGACTGTCACAAGTTGATAAGCATATGCCATCTGACTGGCCTTTATTAGGCCACCTTTCTCTTCAGCAAGGTCCACTGTCTTTACCCAAGATAAATTTTCCTTCTCTAGGGGCAGGAACACCTGTTCCACACTTTTAGGAAAAAGTGGCCTTCCATGATCAAGTATGCTGTTTTATAAAATGAGATTTTTAACATTCATAGTAATAGCTACCATTTTCTGAGCATGTATTATTAGGCTTTAGGCTTTTCTAACTAAGCACTTTGTATAGAGTCATATTTAATTCTCACATTACAACTATACCACAAGTGGTAATAATCCCATTTTAAGATGAGAAAACTGAGGTTTAGTAAGATAGGTGTCAGCAGCAATTTGAGCCTAGAATCATCTTTCTATAGTATTTAATTGTTTTGCCATCAGTAAAAAACTTGTCAGGACAGAATGAAATTTGGTGTTAACGTGGGTTCTTTTTGACCTTCCTGCCCCACAGCCCCAGCTCCCGCAGGTGCAGGAAGCACCTGGAAGGAGGAGTCCTTCAGCAAAACCAGAGATGGCATCAGTGGACTTCAAAACCTACGTGGATCAGGCCTGCAGGGCTGCTGAGGAGTTTGTCAACGTCTACTACACCACCATGGATAAACGGAGGCGTCTGCTGTCCCGCCTATACATGGGCACAGCCACCCTGGTGTGGAACGGAAATGCTGTTTCAGGGCAAGAGTCCTTGAGTGAGTTTTTTGAAATGTTGCCTTCTAGTGAGTTCCAAATCAATGTGGTTGACTGCCAGCCTGTACATGATGAAGCCACCCCAAGCCAGACCACAGTCCTTGTTGTGATCTGTGGAACAGTGAAGTTTGAAGGCAACAAACAACGGGACTTCAACCAGAACTTCCTCCTGACTGCCCAGGCTTCACCCAGTAATACAGTGTGGAAGATAGCAAGCGACTGCTTCCGGTTCCAGGACTGGGCCTGCTAGTAGAGCTGGAAAGTCCTCTGCTTCAGCCCAGCTCTGGAGGGAAATGCAAATCTCAAAATGTGTGTACACAATTTCTTCTCTGTTGTTGTAAGATACACTGCTCAGGCTGAACTCTGCATTTGTTTCAGTCCAAGGAGCCTCTTGCTGAGTATATTTGTTTGTCATAGTTGCCTTTTCATAGTAGTAAATTCTTCTATTTTTCTACTTATCCGGTAGACACCCTAGTTCTGGAAATTCTGACAAATAAAACAGTACAGATGTTCATTTTCTTTTGCCTGATGTGTTTGACCAGGTTTTAAGGAGAAGGTAAGTTAAAGGCCAGTAAGCTTTGTAAAAGACACTAGCAGAAGTGTGAGGTCCAAGGCCAAACACCTGTACCAGGCACAGGTGTATATCCAGGTGTAGTGGAGCTGGGTTTCACAACCATTTCCACACTGTAATTCCTTGGGACATTTGAAATTACCTTTGCTCAGGCCACACATCCCAGACCAACTATCCTGAATGTCGGAGGGTAGGACTGGGCATTGGTATTTTTTAAAAGCACCCTAGGTGTCTTAATGTGTAGTTTACATTAGAATTCATCAGAGTCACCTAACGGAGGTGGCTGGGCCCTACCTTAAAACCTTAGCTGAGAGTTACATGAATGAGAACAGGTGAAATAGTAAAGAGCTCATAACTGCTTGTAAAGGAAGCAGCTATATTAACTAATCTCTTATAAAGAGAATGTGAAGAACTGCTTTTATGAGGAAGAAGTACTGAGGTTGGGGTAGGGGAGGCATCAGAATTAAAAGCTAGTTTTATTGGCACTGAAGATCAACTCTATAATTGTATTTCTCCAATGTAAAAAAGGAATAGAAAACTAGAATGTTTCATTATCCTTTGACCAATAGGTGAGATCTTGTGGCTACATGACTTCCTAGTTAAATTTTCTGTGCTAGGTTTGGGGTAGGGTTGTGGGTTAGGATTTGGAAAGGGGAAAATTGAGAAGGAAAAGAATACTGATGTGCACAGTGGCACAGATGAGATTTTCCTCCCAATACCCGCCCCCTTCTCTAGTTACTGAAACTCAATGTTTCGTGAGACAAAGTACCCACCTAAAAGAGAACTTCCCAGCTGAGTTTATACCTGTGTTTGACATGTGATCAAGTTCCAGCCAATAAGTAGAAATAGAAGAGCTGGGCTTGTAGGAGAATCTTGCTTCAAAAGACATGTCCTCTGTTTTGCTGCCTAGAAGGCAGCAATGATGGCTAGACCACTGGTTTGTGTTGAGCTAGTGGGAGCCTAGGTCCCTGGTGATCATGTGAAACCACCAAAAAGTCCTATATTTAAGCCATTGCTGGCTCAGGGCCTATGTCATGTACTATAGCAAAACCTATTCCCAAGTGGGAAAAAAGTTTTGCACTGGGCATACAGCAGGTGTGCCCCAGTAAGGGAATTTGTCTGCCAAGGCACTGGGAAACCTAAGAAGACACAGGTGCATTCCTTCCCCTCAAAAAGTTTGTAATCAGGAGGTAAGCTTGAAATGGTAAATTCAGTGTCAAAGACACAAAGAGTGATTCAGCTGGTCACATAGATGTGTGCATAGTAAGATAAGACAAGCAATTTCAGCTAGGATACTGGTAAAATATTACACATATGAGACATGACAGTGAGGTTCCAAACTAAAATGCAGAATTATGTGAGACCCTGGAGCACTGTCCCTCAGAGGAAGGTGGTGTGGGGTGGGAACATTAGTACAGAGATTGATTTGGAAGGAGATGCTGCTGGCCCTCAAATCTCAAAATCCTCCTTAAGGGACTAGGTGGAATGCCACCTCATTAACACAGGCCTGGATAGAGGGCACCAGTCTATCAGGCTCTGAGAGAGCTTGACACGAACTCCCTGGGGTCTGAATCATTGGCCTGACAGCTTCAAGACAACAGCTATTGTCCCCATGGAGCAAGAGATTTAGGGGGAAAAAATAAAGGTGGCATATTCTGAAGGGCACTAGGGTAGACCTCTAGTGGCCCCCCAGTATCCATTTGTCCCTCTTTCAGGAACAAGGGAAAATGGGTTTTTGGTTCAGAAAGTACTCAGAAGAAAGACCAGCCTTCCTTCAACCACCTAGGTAGGGTGGTCCTGTGACTCTGGAGCAAGTGAGATACTTGAGGGAAGTCTTAAAAGATTGGGGCAGCCATTCTTTCTTCCCTCTCAACCTTCATACTGTTGTTTGGGAAGCAAGTGTGAAGACTGATGTTCTAGCAGTTCTATAGGGCCAATGAGGCCCATTTTGTGGCCACGTGAAAGGGATGGAGGAATGGAAAGCAGGTACTACTGGCCCTGTCAACCTCATGGAGCTCCTCTAGCTTCTCTCGGGGAGCAAGAAATAAAATTCCATTTTACTGAAGCCACTGTTGTTCAAGGAATCTTATACATATAGCCAAACATAAGCAGTGACAAACTGGAGAAGGGTATGCGCAACAAAGGACAGGCTGTATTCCCATAACGGCACAAAAAAAAGAATTGAAAAGGGAAAACAAAAATACATATGGAAGGAAGGTAGGAAGGAAATGATGCATAAACTCAGTTTACTGTAATAGAATTAGTTGTGGTCTGCAATGAACACTGGTGGTTTCCCCACATCCATCCCCCTCGCCATTGCATAGCAGCCACCTAGGTGATAGCAGGAAGTACCACACTTCCATCACACTGACAACAGCAAGGAAACCCTCAACTCCCCAGTGCTTATCAGGATGGGACCTCGGGGTGCCAGTGTCCATTGCCTCATGAGGGGAGGCAGGGTGTTTTGGGGATAGATTTCCTGGAAGAAAGGCTTTCGCCTGCTCCAAGGTCCCTGTTCTATGTCCCCACAGGGAAGAGTAGTGAGGTGCCATCTCCCTTACCTCTACCAGAGAGAAGGGAATTCGACAGAACCTGCTGAGTTAAGAGGCCTGGAGTCTACATGACCCCACTGAATACAGGACATAAAATGCAGACACCCTATTACTGTCTCTTAAGGAGAGGATGTCTCTGGATGGTAGAGACCACTGAGGCAAGGCTGGAAAGACCTTGTTCCTTGACTTCCCAAGAACATCAGGAGCCTTACCTGCTTGAGGCATAAGATGTATTTAAAACTACTCTTGAAAAAAAAAAAAACTAGCCTAATGTAAATATAGATGTAGTTTAGATACAGACATGAAGACATTTGGCCCTGCCACCCTCCATTAGAGCCAAGACCCTACTCCCTGCCTCCGTTCAGCCACCATCCTGCTCAGGGCTTTACAATTACTATTTAGTTGTCATCTCCCAGCTCTGGGGAAGGTTAGTGAGATGGTCACTGACTAGCATGAAGTGTATAAGATGACCCTATCCCCAGAACATTCTTTCTTTTAACAGGAGAAGTATGAGCAGAAAGAATAAAGCTTTAGACCTTAATCTCCTGCTTCAGGCTGAAGATGAACTATTTCACTTTCTACTGTGATTTGCAAGTGTGAGAGTGCGCATGTGTGTGTGTGAATTCCTGTGCATGTAGCTCAACCAAAGAACTCAGCCACTCCCATCCCACCACAGGAGTCCGTCCCCTGAAACACCCCTCCAACCACCCCCAATCCCAAACATACAAAGCTGGCAACATTCCTATTGCAGTTTTATATTTCAGAATTTCAGAACTTAGGCCTTTTGTAGGGCAAGGAAAAACGTAGGTTAGTGAGGGAAACTAAACATAAGTAGAGGCTGCTAGCATGTAGTGTGAACTGCAGCAGCCCCACCCTCCACAAGGAAGACGTGGCTTCCACATTAGAAGCCACAGGGAAGGTGTCTGGCACCCACCGCCTCCCTCAAATGGCAGCAACCCTGCACAACCTCATTTCTGTGTGGTTGGACCAGGTAGCATCTTCAAAATGAAGGTCTGGTGGGAATTGCATTACGGATGGCCCTCAAACTTCGCTGTCTCACAGGACACAATGAGGACCCTCATCTTGTCCATTTCTGGGTGCTTCACAGCCTGGCAGTGGACCTACTGATACAGAATGAGTTGGAAGCAGTAAGCTGAAAATCTCACCCACAACTGTCTTCTGGGAGGTGGGAATTTCATCCCACATCAGCATGTCCTCCTCCACCTCCAGCAGGGATAGCTTGTCTCTCTACTCATCCATGCTGGTGTAGTAAACATTGACAAGCTTGGTGGCAGCCTTGCACACTGGCTTGTGGCATTTCTTGAAGTACAATGAAAAGATCATAATCTTGGATTCTAGATAAGGTAGCCTAGGAAAAGCTTCCCTTTAAGGATGTTATAAGCTGCAAACCTGGAAGGAGCCTCAGATGGCATCTTCAAAGCCTGATCCTTATTTCTCAATGCACTCTAGAAACCTAGAGCTGTGCTTCTCTGGACCATCACCTAGGCATTTGCCAAGAATTCAGAGTCTTGGGCCCCATCACTAACCAAACCAACCATCCATGAAAATTCTGATGTTCAATAAGGATGGAGGACCACTGATTTACTGGAACATCCACTCTTTTCTTTCACTAGGAGGCTGATTTGTCAGAGAAGTGTGAAGGTTAAAAATGGGCATTGCAGAGCCCTGGCTGGTGTGGTTCAGTGTGATGAGTGCCCACCTGCAAACCAAAAGGTCACCAGTTTGATTCCCAGTCAGGGCACATGCCTGAGTTGCAGGCAAGGTCCCTAACTGGAGGCATATGAGAAGCAGCCAATTGATGTTTCTCTCACACATCAATGTCAATATTTTTCTCTCCCTCTTTCTCCTTTCCCCTCTCTCTAAAAATAAAATTTAAAAGATCTTTTTTAAAAATGGGCATTGCAGAGACACCCACAGGGCCCACATTTCAGCTGCTGCTCAGCTTCTGCAAGCTTCAGTTTCCTCATCCATATAGTGGGGTAGTATTATACCTGACACAAGGGTGTGCAATATTTGTAGGTCAGCAAAGATGAGCAGGATCAGTGTGCACCTGCTGAGCTTGGAACTGACCACATTTAGAAGCTTCTTGATTTCTGGCATTTCCTGAATATTGAATCTGAGTGAAAATGGTCCACCAGCACCCCTTTACTTTTTCTCACTAAGGGGTCTGTTTCACACCACACATGCCATTTCACTTCTACCAGAATGATCCAAATAACTCTGCTCTTCACCCTCTACACCCGGCCGACCCAGCTCCTATCTCTCCCACCTCTGCCCAGTCAGGGCCTTACCACTTCTCCCTCAGACTACCCAAGATCTCCCTCTTCTCCCTACACACCCTTCTACTCTGCCTCTGTGGTTTTAATCACACTGAAACCAAAGCCACAGTAAGAAACCAACAGACCTTGTTCTGTCATAGCCTCTTAGCTGCAACTTTACCTGAGAGCTGACCTGTCTCAGTGACCTAGAAATAACCATAACCAGGAGAGAGCGAAGCACAGAAAAAATGAGCCCCTCCCTTCCCCTTCACATCATAATGTTACTGTCGGTATTTAGCTAGGAATGGGAAGCAAAGGGAACTAGATATTGAGCTTAATAAAATGGTGTGCACAAGCCTATTTGCTTCCTCAGGAAACTACAGGTTTCCACACTCCAGGGGACCACAGCATTGCTCCACCAAGGGATTAACACTCTTTCCTTTCCTCCTCCAGTACTAGATTGTTGGGGGGCACAGGGAGAGGTGCTTGATCAAAGAGGCCAGTCAGTCTAAATAGGGGGTGTAAACCTATCCAAAGCCCATGAAGCTTGGGAGAACAACTGGTTCTTTGGAAAAGGCACCTGGTCCATCCCAAACCCAAACTAATACAGTCCCAGGAAACAAGTCTATCTCAGACCTGAACTTGTGGTGTGCACACTCACATGTCCTCTCTCCACAGCCATATGGCCTTAGCAGTCATGTGGCCCATGGCCGCATGGTCTCCATACACAGATTCCAAGACAGAGCCTGAATATTGCAGCATAGCAATGGGTTGCAGCTGGAAACACAGGCTAAGCTCATGAGATGCTGGACTAGACACTGGTTTTGTGTTGCCCTTGTTGAGGACAAGACTGGACTTTTTCCATGGCGAGATGGGTAGAGATGAGATATTGAGAAGTCAAGAGAGGGACCCACTTAATTACAAGATCAATAAAGTTCAATAAAGAGCCACATCCTTCTCTGAAGGTCTTAGGAAACTCTTTTCACACAGATACCACAGGAACTCGTTTTCCACCGATGATAAAGGTTTGTGGATTTGGGCCAAAATTTAAAAAAAAAAAAAAACCCACACAGGGATTAACATCACTCCTCAGCACAATCATTTTTTTAAATAAACCTTAGAATAATTTAAAATTTATAAAAAGTTGCAAAAATAAGAAAAATTGTAACCACTTCATCTAGATTTGCCTTACAATTAATTTTCTAAATCAAGTTTATAAATTCATGTACACTTTCATCTGTATTCACAGGCTGCAAATAAACATGCATCCACACCATTTGTTTTAAGATTCCATTGCTGGAATGAAGGCAATGGACAGGGAGGGATGAAAAAATACTTAAAATTCGGTCTTTTACTCTATCAACTTTGTGAAAACCTTTGCCTGAATGCCCTGTAATCTCAGGAATGATGGAGGTGGGGGCAGAACTTGACCCCCAAACTGGATTCCTTTCCCATCCTTCCTGCCCCGCTCCAGCTTAGGGTCCCTTCCCTGGCTCCAACCCTCATTGGGAAGTGTAGGGCTCTCTCCTAGAAAAGGCTGCAAAGCAAAAGGCCCTGGTAGGTGCAGCCTGGAGGCACAGCACTGGGTGGATGGGAGACATGCAAGGATTCCTCCAGGTGGGCATCCCTGCCAGGTAGTATCTTCTCTGAGGATCCTAGTTGCTCTATCTGGGTGTGTCCAATAGGAGTGGGACCAGTGCTCAGAGTCTGGGTGTCTGGTAAAAGCCAGGGCTGATTGTCTTGTAGAACACTGCTTGCCTTCTGCACACCCAGCCAGGTGGGAAGCAGGGACCCTTGGCCACGGGGTCTTATCCAGACCAAGAGTGGCTGACAGGAGAGGGGCTTGTGGCCAGCTCTTCCTGCCTCATGGATCTCCAGCCTCTCCCAAAGCCCCTCACAACTCCTGGAGTTGTTGCTCCAAGCTTACCTCCTCAGTGTGGCCTCCCAGAGTCCTACTCAGAAAAAGTCTCTGCTGCCCTACCTCCAATTTTTAGGCATCATTTTTTCTCTTTTCTTTTCTTTACTTATTTCTTAAGTCTCCTTTAAAATTGTTTAAGTACAGTTATCTGCATTTTCTCCCTACCACGCCCCGACAAACCCCAGCAATCCCCAACTCCCACCTTTGATCCTACCCTCTCTAGCTTTGTCCATGTGTCCTTTATACATGCCCCTTGACAAATGCTTCCCTCTTTACCCCCAGGATCCCCTTTCACCTTCCTTCTAGTTACTGTCAGTTTGTTCTTAAATTCAATGTCTCTTGTTATATTTTGCTTGCTTGTTTGGTTGGTTATTAGGTTCCACTTATAGGTGAGATCATATGGTATTTGTCTTTCACCACCTGGCTTATTTCACTTAGCATAATGCTCTCCAGATCCATCCAAGCTATAGCAAAGGATAGAGGGTCCTTCTTTCTTTCTGCTGCATAGTATTCCAGTGTGTAAATGTACCACCATGGTTTTTATCCACTCATTTACTGATGGGCACTTAGGTTGCTTCCAGAACTTGGCTATTGTAAATTGTGTTGCTATGAACATTGGAGTGCATCGGTCCTTATGGACTGGTGCTTCGGGATTCCTATGGTATGCTCTAAGCGATGGAACTACTGGATCAAAAGACAACTTCCACTTTTAGTTTTCTAATGAAACTCCATACTGTTTTCCACAGTGGCTGCACCAGTCCGCATTCTCACCAACAGTGCACTAGGGTTCCCTTTCGCCACATCCTCTCCAACACTTGTTTGTTGAATTCTTTATGATGGCCATCCTCACCAGTGTGAAGTGGCAACTCTTTGTGGTTTTATTTTGCATCTCTCTGATGGCTAGTGATGCTGAGAATCTTTTCATATGCCTCTGGGATCTCTGTATGTCCTCCTAGGAGAAGTGTCTCTTCAGATCCTTTGTCCATCCTTTAATTGAGATTTTTGTCTTCCTAGAGTGGAATCATGTGAGTTCTTTACATATTTTGGAGATCAAACCCTTGTCTGAGGTGTCATTGGCAAATATGTTTTCCCATATAGTTGGTTCTCCTTTCATTATAATGCTGTTTTCTTTAGCCATGCAGAAGCTTTTTAATTTGATAAGGTCCCATTTGTTTATTCTTTCGTTTACATCCCTTGCCTTAGGGGACATATCAGTGAAGATATTGCTACATGGAATGTTAGATTTTCCTGCCGATGTATTCCTCTATGACTTTTATGGTGTCATGACTTATATTTAAGTCTTTTATCCACCTTGAATTTATTTTTGTGTATTGTGTAAGTTGGTAATCAAGTTTCATTTTTTTGCATGTAGCTGTCCAGATCTCTCAACATCATTTGTTGAAGAGGGTATTTTTACTTCATTTTATGCTTCTTTCCACTTTTTCAAATATTAATTGACCATACAGACTTAGGTTTATTTCTGGGCTCTCTGTTTTGTTCCATTGGTCTACATATCTGTTCTTATGCCAGTACCGGGCTGTTTTGATTACAGTGGCATTGTAATACAATTTGGTATCAGGAACTGTGACCCCTCTTACTTTGTTCTTCTTTCTCAAAATTGTTGCAGCTATTCAGGGTCATTTATGATTCCATATATATTTCTGAAATGTTTTTTCTATATCTGTGAAATATGTCATTGGCCCTTTAATATGGATTTCATAGAATCTATAGATTACTTTGGGTAGTATGGACATTTTGATGATGTTAATTCTTCCAATCTATGAGCATGGTACATGCTTCCATTTGTTTGTGTCTTCCTTGATTCCTTTCTTCAGTGTTGTGTAATTTTCTGAGTATAGGTCTTTTATCTCCTTGTTCAGGTTTATTCCTAAGTACTTCTATTTTATTGCTATATCAAATGGGATTTTTTTCCTGATTTCTTTTCTGATACTTTACTATTGGTTTGCAAAAATGTGTTCAATTTCTGAATATTGACTGAATTCCATTGCTTTGTCCAATTGACTTATTAGATCCAGTAGTTTTTTGGTGGAGTCTATATGATCTCCTATGTACACTATCATGTCATCTGCAAACAATGACAGTTTTGCTTCCTTCTTTCTAATTTGGATGCCTTTTATTTTTTTCTTGTCCAATTGCTGTAACTAGGACTTCCAATACTATGTAGAATAGAAGTAACGAAAATGGACATCCTTATCTTGTTCCTGATCTTAGTGGGAAAGCTTTTAGTTTTGCCCATTGCATATGATGTTGGCTGTAGGTTTTTCGTTTGTGGACTTTATTATGTTGAGATATGACCCCTCTACTCCCACTTTGCTGAGTGTTTTTATCATAAACGGGTGCTGTACCTTATCAAATACTTTTTCTGCATCTGTTGATATGATCATGTGATTTTTGTCTTTCCTTTTGCTTATGTGATATATTTCATTTTTTGATTTGTAAATATTGTACCATCCTTTCATCACTGGGATGAATACCACTTGATCATGGTGTATGATCTTTTTAATACATTGCTGGTCTGGTTTGCCAATATATTGTAGAGGATTTTAGCATCTATGTTCATTAGAGTATTTGGCCTGTAGTCTTCTTTCTTTGTTGTGTCTTTATCTGGTTTTGGGATTAGGATGATAGTGGCTTCATAAAAAGTGTTTGGGAGTGTTCTGTCTTCTTGGATTTTTTGGAATAGTTTGTGAAGGATAGGTATTAGCTCTTCCTTAAATGTTTTGTAAAATTCTCCTGTGAAACCATCTGGTCCTGGGCATTTGTATGCTAGGAGTTTTTTTGATTACTGCTTCAATTTCATCAGCTGTTATTGGTCTGTTCAGGCTTTCTGCTGCTTCTCCATTGAGTTTTGGAAGATTACATTTTTCTAGAAATTTGTCCATTTCACCTAGGTTTTCAAGTTTCTTGGCATATAGTTCTTCATAGTAATTTCTTACAATCCTTTATATTTCTGTGGTATCAGTTGTAATCTCTCCTCTTTCACTTCTGATTGTGTTTATTGGGGACCTCTCTCTTTTTTCCTTTATGAGTCTGCTAAAAGGCTTGTTGATTTTGTTTACCTCTTCAAAGAACCAGCTCCTGAATTTATTGATACTTAGAATTGTGCTTTTATTCTCTATGTCATTTAATTCTGCTCTGATCTTGATTATTTCCTTCCTTCTGCTTGCTATGGGCTGTTTTTGTTGTTCTTTGAGTTCTTGTAGGTGTAGGGTTAGGCTTTTTTAAAAAAAAAAATGTGTCTATCTATTTTAGGTAGGCCTGTATCACTATGAACTTCCTTCTCAGGACTGCCTTTGCTGTCTCCCATAAGTTTTGGACTGTTGTGAGTTCATTTTCATTTGTTTTCAGAAACTTTTTGATTTCTTCCATGATCTCAATGTTGACCCATTCATTGTCCAATAGCATCCTATCAGTCTCCATGAATTTGAGTGTTTTTTGCTTTTTTCATTGAGGTTGGTTTCTAGTTTTGGGACTTTGGTGGTCTGAGAAGATGCTTGATATGATTTCAACTTACCTGAGATTGATTGTTGACACTTGTTTTATGTTCTATCATGTGGTCTATCTTTGAAAATGTTCCATGTGCATTTGAAAATAATATATATTTTGCTTCTTCGGGATGAATGGTTATATACATTCAGTGAAGTGCATTTAATATAGGGCATTATTTAAGGCCACAATATCCTTGTTGATATTTTGCTTGAAAGACCTATCCATTTTTGACAGTGGGGTAATAATAAAATCACCTAGCATAAATCTGTTGATATTTATATATTTCTTGAAGTCCTCTAAGATTTTCCTTATGTATTTGATTGCTCTAATGATTGGTGCATATATGTTTATAATGTTTGTCTTCTTGATATTCTTCCTTTGAGTATTATGAAATGCCCTCCTGTGACTCTTTTAATGGCCTTTGTTTTAAAGTCTATTTTTGTCTGATATAAGTATTGCTACCCATTTTTTTCCTGTCTATTTGCTTGGAATATTTTTTCCAAATCTTCACTTTCAGTCTGTGTAGTTCTTTTTTTTCTGAGGTGGGTCTCTTGTAGGCAGCAAATGTGTGGGTCATGTTTTCTTATCCATTTAGCTACTCTGTGTCTTTTGATTAGAGCATTTAATCTGTTTACTTTTAAGTTATTACTGATAGGTACTTATTCATTACCATTTACTCCCTTTGTACTGAACTACCTCTCTCTCTCTCACTGTTTTTCTTCCTTTCCTTAAAGCAATCCCTTTAACATCTCTTGCAGTGCTGGTTTGGTGGAGGTGTAATGTATTCTTTTGGCCTTATTTTCTCAGGAAAACTCATTTATTTACCCTTCCATCTTAATTGAGAGCCTTGCTGGGTAGAGTAGTCTTGGTTTTAGGCGGTTGCTTTTCATTGCTTGGAATATTCCTTGGCATTCCCTTTGGCTTTCAGTGTTTCAATTAAGAAGTCAGCTCCTAGACTTCTTGGTGCGCCCTTCAATGTTACTGCCTGTTTCTCTCTTGCTGCCTTCAAGATTCTCTCTGTGTCTTCGAATTTTTACATTTTAATTTTGATGTGTCTTAGAGTGGGCCTGTTCAGGTTCCTCTTGATTGGGACTCTTTGTGTTTCCTGGATTTGTGTGACTTTTTGTCTCATCAAATTAGGGAAGTTTATTATCATTACTTTTTCAATCAGGTTTTCTATCCCTTGCTATTCTTCTCCTTCTTGGAACCCTATTATATGGATATTGTTACAGTTCATATTGTCCTGCAGTTCCCTTAACACTTCTTTCTTTTTGAAGCTTTTTTTTCTTTTCTTGCTCTTTCTGGGAGTTTTTTCTACCTTGTCCTCCAGCTCGCTGTTTCAATCCTCTGTTTTATCTACCCTGCTTTTGATTCCTTCTATGTTCTTCATTTCAGAAATTGTATTCTTCATTTCCTCTTGGCTCTTGTTGGTAGTTTCTATTTACTTTTTCATGTTGATATAGTTTCAGTAATTTTCTAATAGTTTCCCTGTAGTTTGTGGTAATTCACAGTGAAGTCTTTGAGCTTCCTTACAACCATTGTTTTGAACTCAGTATCTGATAGTTGACTTGCCTCTATTTCATTTAGCATTCTTTCTGAAGATTCCTCCTTTACTTTGGTTTGGGGTTTGTTTGTGTGCCCATTTATAGGAAACTGTTCTGTGTGGCATGGGCCCAGCTCCCAGTGGAAAGCAAGGTCCAATGCACAAGACCCACACCCACGGATAGGTTCTCCCATGAGGAATCAGGCCTGCATTGTACCTAGGCTGCTTTGAGGCTTTTTGCTAAAACTCCCTCACCCTGAATTGAGACAGCCAGTGCTTACTGTAACTTCCTAAAGTCTGTGCTAAACCTCCCCAGTATGGAGTGTAACTGGTTCAACCACTTTTCCCTTTGCATTTGCAAATATCCTTCTTCTGTGATGTAATTAGCAGCAGCATCTCCTTTGTTTTCTGTAAAAGGTAACCACCTAAAGTGAACCTGTGCATAGTAAATGAGGATCATCATATAATGTGCCCAGAAAAGCAATAAAGGCCTGTCAAGGCAAGGGCTGAGGCTTTTTCTCCTCTTGAGAGAAAAGTCATGCTGTCCCTTTTCCTCCACAGGACTCAGTAGAGTCCATGTGAATTTCTCATATCTTATCCACAATGCCATGGACCCTGTGAGCTGGGGTCTGCATTACCCATTGTTTTTGAGACTCATTTTGTTTGCCTCTCCTTCTTAAATTGAACTATTTTGACTCCCTGAGTTTGTGGTGTGATCTTCTATAGTAGGAAATCTGTGAGATTCAGTGGTGTAATCTCCTTGATCTCCTAAACATGATGCCTTTGGGATGTCCTTTATGCCATTTATGTTGGCTCTCTGGAAGAGAGACACTTGGGTTTTGATTGTCATTGGGTCATTCTTTGGTGTGTCCTTCCCTCTAGCTCATAACTGAGGAGGGTCACTCCATCCATCACATTTTGTATACTATTGTGCAGGGTCTGCCAGAAGAAAACCACAAAGCCCAGGTAACAAACCCACATCTGCAAAAATATTTCCTCCTTGCAATCTCAGTATGACAGCAAGTAAACCAGTATTAACAGGGTGTAAAGAGATTAAGACTATTATAAGAAAGGAAACAAATAAACTATAGTATAAAATGTAGTCACTTAATATGCACAAACTTGCTGGAGAAGAAATGAATATTAAAAAGCTATGCAGAAAAGAAAAATATCACTAATCATGAAGAAGACCACAGTGGATTTCATCTTAGTAGTCTCTGGTATTTACCACTGTTTTTTCTTTTGGATCTGCCTCTGGTAATGTCAGATGTTGACCCTGTCTGACCTTAAGCAGCCTGCTCTGAGACTGCCAGGGGTCTGCTGTATGTGGCTGTTTCCTTCAGTTGTTAATCTAGTCACTCTGCACTCAGCAGTGAGGCTTAAGCCCCTGATGGCAAGGCAGAATCCTGCTTGGGGTTGGGGCTTTTGTTTCCCCTCAGGCTGCTGCTGCTCAGAGGAGAGTGGTCTGCTTGAACAGGATGGTTGCTGCTGTCGGGGTGATGACTTAGCACCAGGATCTGGCTCCTACTCTCTCAGCTTCTTCCTTAAAGCTTCTGTCCCCAATCTCTCCTCAGGTGTCTCTAGCCCACTCTGCTCCCGTCTTTGCTGGAGTCATGGGTAAATGGCTACAAATGAATATTTGTGCATTGGCCCTTTAAATGGCTATTTGCATCTCCAGCCATCCATCTCTGGCAGAGAGCAACCTACAGGTATCATTTTGTAAAACAAAATGTTCATTTCTGGGTCTTAAAGTATTCTTAAAAGAAAGGGTTATTGGAACATTGCTAACAAGAAAAAGGATCAGGTCCTGGGGCAAGAAGTCCAAACCACCAGTAGCAGTACCAGGGGGAAAAGGTGATATACATGTCCTCTGGTCCCCCATCCTGGAGTTGATGAGTTCTTTTATACATTCGGTTTCAGGTGAGAAAAATGTACGTTATTTTGAATGATTCCATGTTGGTTACAGAGAAGAGGGGGTGGGAAAAGGTGAAGCACAATATATGAGTAAGAAATATTTAGTATATTTGATGGGCTACAGGCAATAGTCTTGAAAGTTCATGCATATGAAGGATGGCTTCTCATGGTCAGTTAATTGATCCCTGGAGGTTGATTCAAAGTCCCAGCATATGTTCAGAAATATGAGCCATCTTTTGCTAGCTGGCCCACAGCTCCTAACTAGTTAATTATTCCTGCCTCTTTCACTCTCTGGCCACTGTAATTTAATTTAGAACACCGCATATTTTTTTCTTTTAACTGTTTTAGCTTTTCTATACATACTGTACTATTTATTATGCTGTGATCACCCAAGCCAGAATGTGACACTGAGGGCCAAGGACATATCTCATGTTTTGTTCAGGTGACAGACACCTGATAGGTCCTTTGGGAGTCATACATGCAGGAACCCTGCCCAACAGATGCCAGGGTCCCTGGGCTATATCCAACATGTGTTCAGAGCCCAAACTGACCACAGAGACCCTGGGCACAGGCTGCCAGCCTCCACAAGTGCCTCACACCATACCAGCAGCTACCGGGTAGTGCCCACCCAAGTGTCTAGAATCAGTAAGCCTTAGCAAAATGGAAAATTTGGAAAAGGACTAATGCATGTAGATCACAAAATAGAGAGGGCCTATTGATACTCAACAAGGTGCTCACTCAACCTCATTTTTAAATGCACATTATAAAGGAGACTATAGTGGATGTTGTGGCAATTTCCCTGGAATACCACTTTGTAACATATTTTCAGGGGATTGAGCTCCTGGTCATTTTTGAGTAGACTTCCTATTGAGTCTCAGGCAGAGTAAGTCTATTGCAAGAGTGGCATGTTCAGGAACTGGGGCCCAGAAAAAACAACCAAAGAACAGAAGGAAAAAGGAAGCTTTGATCCAGTATAGGACTAAATCAACCCCAAAACCCATGTACTCCACCTCCAGGTCTTTTGAGAGTCAATAAATCCCTTTTAACATGTAAGACAGTTTGATGGGCCTTTCTGCAACTTGCAAAGTTGCCCAACCAATATGAATCACCACTTCTCATTTATCAAGTGATAATGGACCAAAACATTTTGCTCTACCCCATGTTGGCCAGGGTCCATGAAAAGGCACACTCCTGTTCGTTTTTGTGGTGTTTAGTGGTACAAAGTCTTCTGAGGGCAAGTGACATTTAAAACTCATCCCCCTTATCTCTGTAGTTCCATTCCTATATGTATTGCAAATGCAATTGCCCATAACACCCATGTTTATACAAGATAATTCAGTCTTTGTTATAATAGTGAAAGTACTCTAAGAGTCCAACAATAAGAGATTAAATAGGTTACACTATTTCCACAAAGTGCATTCCTATATAGCCCTGAAAACAAGAAGTAGACCTGTCCATGATGTGAATAAGAAACAATCTTTCAGATTCACTGGTAGTCAGGAAAGCAAGGTTCAAACTCTTTTAAAAATATTAACAATAGTTGTCACAGGCAGTAAGAACATCTCAAGAACTCTTCCAGGTATTCTGCGCTATTTTGACCACATTTCACAGATGAAGAAATTGATTTGTGTTTTTAAAAAGGGCAGGGGTGAGAGTCTATAATATAGGCTTGCTCTGTATGCATGGACATTCTGGAAAAATTGGCAAAAACTGAATAATGGCTATCCTTGGGGATTGGACTCTCGGGGGTAAATGTGGGAACAAGACATTTGTTGTTGTATGTAGTATGTACTGCTAGACCAACGATTTTTAACTGGTGTGCTGCAAATTTTTTTTAAAACATGCAATGCCTTAATACTTAGTCAGGGGCACTGACCTTTTTTTCCCTTAGACTGTTAAAAAAATGACAACAGCCAACACAATAGCTGTCAGGTGTGAATGCCCTGTCTTGAACCATAAATATATAGGTTATATAATAGAAATGCACCTTATTGGTCACATTGTATAAGGTTGCATCTGATTGGCTAATTCTTGGCACCAGAAATACTTATATATAAGTATAAGCACCTGATTTTTTTAAAAAGTCACTTTGGGACATCAGAGGAATGGCAACATGAGAGATTCACCTTGGCCTCTTCCCCTGAAATTTCAACAAGCTGATCAGCTGTGATGCAACAAATGATTCCCTGCTCAACATACAGGCACACCTGAGAACTGCACATTGAAGCATCTAAAGGTGGACAACTGGGAACAACCATGGGAGGTGAGAAGGGAGGAAAGCTCAGATGGCCATGGTGGCAACCCTTCAGCCCAGAGTTTGTGGTGAGCTTGACAATGAAAAGGCCACCACTTTCTTCAGCCAGGTGGGAGGAGCAGAGAGTCTCAGTGTACACTTCTGCAGGAGTGAGTGGTGTGAACTGCCTGAGTCAGCCAAGAGGCCTGGACAAGGACATAGCGCAGGGGTTCTGCCATGACTAATGGCTATCAAGCGGTCAGTGTCCCAAACAAAAAAGTGAAGCCACAGAGCACTGACGCCTTTTAGACTCCCCAAACTCACCTCCTGTGGTCCTTGGTATCAGGTTTCAGAACACATTATCTCCAAATCTGAGAAGTTTTATGTCAAAATCGCTATTTCCCTCTGTGACTAATACCCAGTTGTGGGATGTGGCAAGGAACCTGGGGGAGGTCTGAGGTGGCCATTACTGAGAGGTCAAAAGGAAACCCACCCGCACTGTGGCTATATGGGCTCAAGGGATGGAAGACTCAGAGGTCAGCTTTGGGATATCGGAAAGCTTAAACACTTGTGATTCAGTGCCACCTACTGGAAAATAGTAGAAAGACCACTTCATAGGAATCTAGTGCAGTGCAAATTAATAGAATAGATGCCTAGACAAAAGAAACCCATCCAATACCATGAATAACCAAGCCAATATGGAAGCTCAGAAAGAAATGAAAAAATATCCAGAAAGCAAACTGGAACACATGGAACTGTGTGATATAAATGACAAAATTCAGAGCACAGGGGTAAGATAGTGGCAAGTAGGAGAGTTTATTTCACACCACCTCCCAGAACCACGCTGAAAATAAAAAAGAAGAGGGGAATATCCATGTGAAATAAACAACTGAGGACTACCTGAGGAGGAGATACTTAATGAAGAGCAGGTGGAAACCAGCTCATGACTATTAGAAAGGGCAAGGACGTGAAAGGGGCCAGTACCACTTTCATGGGCAGTTGGCACCAACTTCATGGGCAGCAGCCATGGAGGCTGAGGTGGCTTCACACCTGAGGGAGCTTACCCCAGAGAGGAATGAGGCCTGGACCTCAGACTGGGCTCCCAAACACGGAGCATCAGCATTGAGATCACCCGCCCACACAGCATCCAGCTGTCAAAGGCCATGGGGTTTTTCTTGCCTGCCAGAGAAAGACAGAGTCTGCTAGAGACAACACCACCTCTTTTCCTCCTTCCTTGTGTTCTAATAGGCCAAAGTGCAGGTTTTGCATTACCAGCCACTTGCCCTTGACTTGGGTGAAGGTAGGGCAGCACAGTCTGCAGCCACATGAGGGGAGTCTAGAGTGGGAGGCTTGGGGGAGAAGAATAAGGGAGAGGCTGCTGCGTTCCGGGGGCTGGGATATAACACCATGCCACAGCAGCCATTTTTCTTGAAAAAAGCAAGCCTCTCCCAGGAGGGAAAACAATGACCCTACCCTGTAGGAAAACCTCTCACAGTCTCAGAAAGACTCCTAGCCCCATCCTATGGAATCCTGCTTGCCCCACCTGGCATCTATATTATTTTCTCCCAAACTGCATCTTAACCCCTGCTAAGGAGAGAGCAACACAGGCAAAGTCAGCTGTGTCCAAGACTGGATTTAGGGCATGGCCATGCTATACACTTTCATGGGAACCAGACAGGCACCTCCTCCTCACAGGAGAGCCTAGGAAAGCCATCACACCCAAAGTCTGGGCTCTGAAGGCCCCACCTACTACCCTACTAGGGGCCTTGCCCTGCTGAGTTCAAGAAAATAATCTGGGAAAGATTCCGATGTTTGAACACACCCACTCTTTTCCCTGAAGTCCAAACAGCACCTCCCACTGGAGATTCAAGGGTCGCATCCTCCTGATTCCACCAGAAGCCCTCTCAGAAACAGATATTTCGCAGCTAGACTATAACAACAGGCCTGAAAGCAGAGGCAGGTGGAAGCAGTACCTGTAGTGATTTTGACCATTAGTTGATTCACCTGTGGGCTTTGTGCTGCTAAAAAGCCAGTAATGCAGAGCACTGAAGACCATCTCAGATGCAGCCAAGCCAAAGGAAAGAGCCACAGACTGTGGATCACTTGTAGCTTTGAACAGGCTGCCTAGAGCTAGATTGAATATCATCTGACAATGGCTTATACCAGAATCAGAACACCAGAGGCATAGCCAGAAGGAGAAGCCAGCAGGCAAGCACTAAACTCTGATGAGATGAATTCTACCTCAATCTATTTCATTATTTGCATTATTTTTCTCCCATATAGCTTTTTAATATTTTCTTTTTCTTTAATTTTTTTCCTATTTTCGTTATTTTTTAAAGATTTTATTTATTTATCTTTAGAGGGGAAGGGTTAGGGAGAGAAATATCAATGTATGGTTGCCTCGTGCGTCCCCTGCTGGGAACTGGCCTGCAACCCAGGCATGTGCCCTGACTGGGAATTGAACTGCGATCCTTTGCTTCGCAGCCTCAATCCACTGAGCTATACCAGCCAGGGCTTCCTATTTTCATTATTTTTTTAATTTCAAATCTCATATTTTACTCTTTCCTTTTCATACTCAATTTTGCCTTCTTCCTTCTCTTTCTTATTCTTGTTTTAAATTTTATTATTCCTCTTTCCTCATCTTGTTTATATTCCTTACTCTAATTATTTCTCCTCTCTCTATCCTCTCAAAATCATTTCTGTCCTTTAGTCATCTCATCTTCTTTTTTCTTTCTTATAATATTCTTATTCTCTTTCCACCTTTATTAATCTGTGCTTTTTTTTTTTTTTTACTGATATTGCTGTTTTTTGGGGGACATTATTGTTGGTGTGAGTTTTGTTTCTTGGGTTATTTTGTTTTGTTCTGGAAGCACCTGCACAACAGCATACGGGACATAGTAGGGGTTGAGACTCTCAGTCAGACAGCCAGAGAAGAGAACCCAATAACAAATGACCCAACAATAATCAAAGTACAAATACAACAGGACAGCCCAGATAAACTGCATAAAGGGCATCCATAGAGCATCCAGCTCAGGGGATCAATAAGACTTCACCACTGAGTCCCATAGGACTCCAACCACAGAAGGCCACTGATGAAGAAAAATGGTCAAAAGCACATACATCTAATATGTAGAAACAAAAAAAAAAAAGAATCACCTAAAATGGAGAGATAAAGAAACAACTCCTAATCAAAAGGAAAAGAGGAACCCTCAGAAAAAGGGCTAAATGAAAACGAGGCAATCAATTTATCTGACACAGAGCTCAAAATAATGGTTACAAGGATGCTCAAAAAACTTAGAACTACAGGAACTTTATGGGAGATATAAGGAACTTAGTGGTAACTACAACAGCATGAAAAAGGAAATAGAAACTGTGAATGAGAACCAGGTAGAAATGAAGAATAAAATATCTTAAATGAAGAATATACTAGAATGAATTAAAAGCAGGCTAGATGAAGCAAAGGATCGAATCAGCAAATTGGAATACAAGGTAGAAAAAACACCCAGTGAGAGTAACAAAATGAAAACAATACTCAAGAAGAATGAGGACATATTAAGGGAGCCTCGGGACAATATAAAACATAACAATATTCACATCATAGGGATATCAGAAGAAGAAAGGGAGCAAGGGATAGAAAACCTGTTTAAAAAAATAATGACACAAAACTTCCCAAACATGGTGAAGGAAAAAGTCATTCAAGTTCATGAAACACAGAGAGTCCCAATCAAGAAGAACCCAAAGAGGCCCACTCCAAGACATATCACAATTAAAATGGCAAAATAAAAAGACAGTAAAAATCTTAAAGGCAGGAAGGGAAAAATAGCTAGTAACATACAAGGGAGCTCCAATAGGTCTATGAGGTGGTTTCTCAACAAAAACACTATAAGCCAGAAGGGACTGGCATGAAATATTCCAAGTAATGAAAAACAAGGATCTGCAACAAAGACTACTCTATAGAGTAAGGTTCTCATTTAAAATGGAAGGTGAAATAAAAAGCTTCCCAGACCAGAAAAAGAAGAAAAAAAAAGACTAAAAGAGTGCATGTCCACCAAATCAGCATTGCAAGAGATGCTATGGGAATGCTTTAAGAGGAAGAAGAAATAAGAGAGAGGAACACAGGCAGAAAGGGAAAAAATGACAATGGATAAGAACTTATCAATAATAACATTAAATGTAAATAGATTAAATGCTCCAGTCATTGAGTAGCTGAATGGATAAGAAAACATGACCCATGTATATCCTGTCTATAAGAGACCCACATCAGAACAAAAGATATACACAGGCTGAAAATGAAGGAATGGAAAAAATATTCCATGAAAATGGGGTAGCAATACTTATATGACAAAACAGATTTCAAAACAAAGGCCATAACAAGAGAAAAAGAAGGTTACTACATAACACTTAAGGTAGCATCTAACAAGAGGATATAACCCTTGTAAACATATTTGCACTTAATATAGGAGCATCTATATATATTAAGAAAGTCTTGGAGGACCCTAAGAAACATATTGACAGCAATACAGTCATAATAGGGGATTTTAACACACCACTGTCAACAATGGACAGATCTTCCAAACAAAAAACCAATAAGGATATTGTGGCATTAATAACATTCTAGATCAAATGGACTTAATTGAAGTTTACAGAACATGTCACCCCAAAGAGGCAAAATGAACATTCTTCTCA
The DNA here is from genome assembly GCA_004027735.1 of Carollia perspicillata. NCBI lineage: Eukaryota > Metazoa > Chordata > Mammalia > Chiroptera > Phyllostomidae > Carollia > Carollia perspicillata. Next base: position 39,345 of record PVKM010001374.1, on the reverse strand, counting down.
AATGCACATGGATCATTTTCAAAGACAGCACATGATAGGAGAGAAAACAAGCCTTAACAAATTCAAGAAAATTGAAATCACATTGAGCATCTTCTCACACCACAATGGCTGGAAATTAGACCCAACCTCAAGAAAAAAAAATCAAATACATGGAGACTGAATAACATGTTGTTAAATAATGAATGGGTTAACTATAAGATCAAAGAAGAAATCAAAGAATATCTGAAAACAAATGAAAATGAACACAAAATAACCCAAAACCTGTGGGACACAGTGAAAGCAGTCCTGAAAGGGAAGTTCATAGCATTACAGACTTTCCTAGTGAAGGTAGAAAAATCTCAAATAAACAACCTAACTGTACATCTTTAAAAAACTGGAGGAACAACAAACAAAGCTCAGAGTGTGTAAAAGGCAGAGAATAATCAAGTCCAGAGCAGAATTAAATAACATAGAGACCTAATTTTTTTTTCAAAAGATCAATGAATCCAGGAGCTAGTTATTTGAAAAGATAAACAAAATTGACAAATGTTTAACCAGACAAATCAAGGAAAAACAGAGCAGGCCCAAATAAATAAAATCACAAATGAAAGAGAAGAAATAGCAACTGATACCACAGAACACAAAGGACTGTAAGAAATTTCTATGAACAACTATATGCCAAGAAATTGGACAATGGAGATGAAATGGATAAATTCTTAGAAGCATACAATCTTCCAAAACAAAATTGGGAAAAATCAGAGATCTGAACAGACAGATTATACCTAGTGAAATAGAATCAGTAATCGAAAAACTCCCAAAAAAGAAAAGCCCTGGAGTAGATGGCTTCACAGGAGAATTTTATCAAACATTCAAAGAACAGCTAACACCAATACTTTTCAAATTATTCCAAACAATATAAAAATAGGGAAGACTCCCAAACTCTTTTTATGAGGCCAGTATTATCCTAATTCCAAAACCAGTTAGAGATACAACAAAACAAGAAATTTATAGGTCAATATTTCTGATGAACGTAGATGCTAAAATCATCAACAAAATATTAGCAAACCAGGTCCAAAAATACACAAAAAAGATCATACATCATGATCAACTGTGGTTTATCCCAGGGATGCAAGGATGTACAATATTTGCAAATCAATAAATGTACTGTATCACCTAAACAAAGTAGACAAAAATCACATGATCATATCAATATGTGCAGAAAAAGCATTTCATAGAATCCAGCACCCATTTATGATAAAAAAAACTCTCAGCCAAGTGGAATAGAGTTAGCATATGTCAACATAATAAAGGACATATATTAAAAACCTACTTCCAACATCATACTCCATGGGCAAAAAATAGAAGCATTTCCCTTAAAATCAGGAACAAGACAAAGGTGTCTGCTTTCACCACTGTTATTTGACATAGTACTGGAAGTTCCAGCCACAATAATCAGACAAGAAAAAAAGGCATCCGAATTGGAGAAGCGGAAGTAAACTGTCATTATTTGTAGATGACATGATAGTGTAAATAGAAAAACTTATAGGTTCCACAAAAAAAACTACTTACCTGATCCATGAATTTGGCAAAGTAGTAGGATACAAAGTAAATATTCAGAAATCGAGGGCATTTTTATAAACCAACAATGAACTATCAGAAATAGAAACCAAGAAAAAATCCCACTTACTATAGCATCAAAAATAATAAAGTACCTAGGAATAAATTTAACCAAGGTGGTAAAAAACCTGTACTTGAAAAACTATAGAACACTGAAGAAAAAAATCGAAGAAGATACAAGTAAGTGGAAGTATATACCATGTTCATGGACTGGAAGAATTAACCTCATTAAAATGTCCATACTACTCAAAGCAATCTATAGATTCAATGCAATTTCTATAAAAATACCAATGGCATATTTCACAAATCTCAAACAAATATTTTAAAAATTTTGTGGAATCAAACAGACCCCAAATAACCTCAGCAATCTTGAGAAAGAAGAACAAAGTTGGAGGGATTATAATACTTGATATCAACTATTGTATAAGGCCACTGCAATTAAAATAGTCTGGTACTGGCATATAATAGACACACAGATATATGGGACACAATAGAGAGCCAAGAAATAAACCCATTTCTCCATGGTCAATTAATATTTGACCAAGCGGGCATGAGCATAAAATGGAGTAAATATAGTCTCTTCAATAAATGGTGTTGAGAGAACTGGACTGGTACATGCAAAAAAAAAAAAAAATGAAACTAGATAAAACCAGCTTACACTGTATACTAGAATAAAATCAAAATAGATAAAATACTTAAATATAAGTCATGATATCATAATAATCCTAATAGGAAACATAGGTAGTAAAATTTCAGATATCTCACATAGCAATATTTTTGCCATTATATCTCCTAGGGCAAGGGAAATAAAGGAAAGAATAAACAAATGGGACTACATCAAATTTAAAAGCTTCTGCAGAGCTGAATAAACATCATCAAAATGAAAAGGGAACTGACTATTTGTCAAATCTGGAATACTGTATGCTACCAAATTCAATAACCTAGAAAAAATGGATAAGTTCCTAGAAATATATAATCTTCCTAATCTAAATAATGAAGAATTGGAAAATCTAAATAAACCAATCACAAGTGAAGAAAATTGAAGCAACCATCAAAACCCTTACAAAAAATAAAAGTCCAGGGCCAAGACAACTTCAACAGTGAATTATAACAAACATTCAAAGATTTAAAACCTATCCTCAAAGTCTTCCAAAAATTTGAAGAGAAATATTTCCTAACACATTTTATGAAGCCAACATAACCATGATACCAAAACTGGGCAAGAATACCACACAAAAAGAGTAGTACAGGCCAATATCTCTGATGAATACAAATGCTAAAATCCTAAACAAAATACCAGCAAATCGAATACAACGATACATAAAAAAAAAAAAAAAGACATCACAATCAGGTGGAGTTTTATTGCAGGGGAATGAGGATGGTTCAACATATGCAAATCAATCAATATAATATACTACATTAACAAAAGAAAGGATAAAATCATATGATCTTATCAACAGGCACAGAAAAAGCACTTGATAAGATACAACACACATTTATGAGTAAAACACTCAGTAAAATAGGAATTGAAGGAAAGTAGCTATCATACTCAAGGGTGAAAAACTGAAAGCTTTTCCTCTAAAACCAGGAACAAGACAAAGATGCCCACTCTCACTACTCTTATTCAACATAGTTCTGGAAGTCCTAGCCAGAGTAATAAGGAAGAGAAAGAAACAAGAAGCATTTACATTGGGAAGATTGAAGTTTTGTCACTTTTTGCAGATGACATGATTATGGACATAGAAAAACCTAAATATTCCACTAAAAATGATTAGAAACAATAAACAAGTGCAGTAAAGGTGCAGGATACAAAATTAAAGTACAAAAAAATCCACTGCTTTCCTGTATACTAACAACAAAACTTCACAAAAGGATATGAAAAAAAACCGTTTTGGAATTGCAACTGAAAGAATACCTAGGAATAACCTTAACAAAGGATGTGAAAGATTACATACACACACACACAAACACCAAGTGTTATTAAAAGAAATAGAAATATATTCCATGTTCATGGATTGGAAGAATGAGCATAGTTAAAATAGCCATATTACCCAAAGCAATATAAAGATTTAATGCAATTCCCATCAAAATCTCAATGTCACTTTTTAAAGAAATAGAACAGAGACATCCAAGATGGTGACAGAGTAGGTGGAAGCTATACTAACCTCCACCCAGGACCAAACTGGAATTACAACTAATTATAGAAAAATCATCCTGAATAACCAACTGAACACTAGCTGCAGAGAAGCCTTATAATGAAGAATTTATGGAAGAAACAACACCACCACAATGAGACTGGAAGCAAGATGGCTGGCTGGGCTCCCACAGGCAGTAGCTGAAGTTCTGGAGAATATATTTCAGACTCTGGGGAGCTGCCCCTGATAAGTGTAAGGTTTAAACCCCAAGCCGCTCTCCCCAACCTAAAGAAACAGAACTGGGAAAGGAACCCAAATAACATCTGGCTGTGAAATGCAGCAGGGTTTCTGTCTGCCAAAGAGAGATGACTAGGGATACAGAGAGACCCTTAAAAGGCCAACACACAAAAAATTCATTTGCAGCCACTTACCCTGGGTACTGGCAGAGGAAGGGCACAGTGGACTAGAGATGCATGGGGAGAGTCTGGGTTGGTAGCTTAAAGGAGAGAGCTGAATGGTCAGCCACCAGGTTCCCTGTGATAAGTCATTCCGCATACTTTGTCAGAGAAAGCACTTCCTTCCATGTGGCAACAGCCTGGGGGGAAGCAATAGCCGTACCTACAGGAACCACTCTCTCCACACCCTGTCTGGCTTAAGCCTGGCTGCTAAGGAGTGCAGCTGGAGGCAATTTCAGAGACAACGCCTAACAGAAAGCCTGCAGGTCAAGGTGGGAGCTCTGGGAGCTCTGCCACATTTGCTGACCTTCCGCTGGACCCAGGGCTGGTAAAAGCAGGCCTTGGTGTGCAGCTAAGATTGATCTTCACATACTCAGCAGAGGGAGTCACAAGCTTTGGATTGCTGATAGCTCCGAATGAGACAGATTGCCCATGGCCAGTCACAGGCAGCATCTGACATAGGTTTGCTCTGGGAGTATTTGCAGATCTACCTAATACATAGAAACAAACACAAAGAGGCAGCCAAAAATAGAGAGACAAACATGCCCCAAATGACAGAACAAGAGAATTTTCCAGAAGAACTAAATGAAATGGAGGTAAGCAATTTATCAGATGTAGACTTTAGAGTAATGATTATAAGAATACTCAATAGCATAAAAAAGACATAGAAACTATAAAAAGGACCAGTCATAAATAAAGAATGCAATATCTGAAATAATACACTGGAAAGAATAAACAGTAGGTTAGATGAAGCAGAAGATCCAATCAGTGATTTGGAATACAAGATAGAAAATAACACCCAAGCAGAACAGCAAAAAGAAAGAAATTTAAAATGAGGAGAGTAAGAAATATTTGAGACAACATGAAGCATACCAACATTCACAACATTCATTTCTGGGAATCCCAGAAGGAGAGAGAGTGAGCAAAGGATTGAGAACCTATTTGAAGAAACAGTGACTGGAAATTCCCCTAACCTGGTGAATGAAAAAAATGCACAAGTCGAGGAAGTGTGAAGAGTCCCCAACAACATGGACCTAAAGACACCCACACCAACACACATAATAATTAAAATGGCAAAGCTTAAAGACAAGGAGAAAATCATAAAAGCTGAAAGAGAAAAGCAGCTAATTACCTACAAGGGATCTCACATTAGACTGTCATCTGACTTCTCAACAGAAACATTACAGACCAGAAGGGAGGGGCACTAAATATTCAAGGTGATGAAAAGAAAGGACATACAAATAAAGCTACTTTACCTAGCAAGGCTATCGTTTAAAGTTGAAGGAGAACTAAGGAGTTTCCCAGAAAAGAAAAAGCTAAAATAGTTTGTAAACACCAAAACAGTATTGCAACAAATGTTAAAGGGCTTGCTTTAAGAAGAACCCTCGCTGGTGTGGCTCAGTGGATTGAGCACTGGCCTGTGAACCAAAGGGCCGTTGGTTTGATTCCCTGTCAAGGCACATTCCTGGGCTGTGGGCTGGGTCCCTGGCTGGGGTCATGATAGAGGCAACCACACATTGATGTTTCTCTCTCTCCCTCTCTCCATCCCTTTCCCACTCTAAAAATAAATAAAATCTTTTTTAAAAAAGAAAGGAAAACATCAAAATAGTTAAAAAATTAAATGGCAATAATTATGATCTATCAATAATCACTTTAAATGTAAATGGCTTAAATGCTCCAATCTAAAGACAAAGGGTAGCTGAATGTATAAGAAACAAGGCTCATATATGAGGTCTATCCAGAAAATTGCCAGTCATTGTTAATATATAGAGAACCACTGGCACAACATCAATGTAACCTGGAGGCAAGGAGAGTGGATTGCAATGTGCGTGCATGAACAATGATGACTTTACTTACTAGTCAGTGGGGATAGTAGACACTGTTGAGCGAGCATGTGTACTGTGCAACCTTTACATTCAAAAAGACTGGGTGAATGGAGCAACGAATCTGCATCAAACTTTGGAAGAGTTCTCCATGGATACTTTCTGGATGATTCAGAAGGCTGCAACTATGGGCAACTGGTGACTGGCAGTTTCATCATGAAAATGTGCCCACTCATGCATCATGTCTCATGCAGACTTTTATGGTGGAACATCAAATCAATCAGGTGACTGACACAGCCCACTCAACATTCCAGATTTGGCACCCTGTGACTTCTGGCTTTTCCCAAAACTAAAATCACCTTTGAAAGGGAAGAGATTTCAGATCATTGATGAGAGTCAGGACGGGACAGCTGATGGCAATTGAGAGAACTGTGTGAGATCCCAAGGAGCCTACATTAAAGGGGACTGAGGTGTCACTGTTCTATGTACAATGTTTCACGTATCTTCTTCAATAAATGTCTTTATTTTTCATGTTACATGACTGGATACCTATTGGATAGACCTCATTGTTTTCCTCAGGAGACCCACCTCAGAACAAAAAAAATACACATAGACAAAAAGTAAAGGGATGAAAAAATATTTCATGCAAATGGAAAGGAAAGAAAGCTGGGGTAGCAATATTTATATCTGATGAAACAGAATTTAAATTAAGGCTATAGTTAGAGACAAATAAAGACATTACATAACGATTAAGGGAACAATCCAACGAGAGGATGTAACTCTACCAAACATTTATGTACCCAACATAGGAGCACCTAAATATGTAAAGCAAACATTGAGGGACATAAAAGGAGAGATCAACAGAAATATAGTATAATAGGGGATTTTAACACCCCACTGAGTCAATGGATAGATCTACCAGGCAGGAAATCAATAAGGAGACAACAACCTTAAATGACGCACTACAGCAAAGGGATTTAATTGATATCTACAGAGCATTTCACCCTAAGCAGCAGAATATACTTTCTTTGCAAGTACACATGGAGTATTTCCTAGGATAGACACATGTTAGGACACAAAACAAGTAGCAATAAATTTAAGAAGATGGAAATCATATCAAACATCTTCTCTAATGAAAATGCCATGAAACTAAGCATCAATCACAAGAAGAAAACTAAAAACTACACAAAGACATGGAAACTAAATAACATGTTATTAAGCAAAGAATGAGTCAAAAGTGATATCAAGGAAGAAATCAAAAGATCCCTTGAAACTAATGAAAATGAGAACACAATAACCCAAAATCTGTGGGACAAGGGAAAACAGTCCAAAGAGGAAAATTCATACCACTGCAGGCCAATCTCGAGAAATAAGAAAAAGCTCAAATGAACAATCTAACTTTACACTTAAAGGAACTTGAAAAAGAACAACAAACAAGGCCCAAAACAAGTAGAAGGAAGGAAATAATTAAGATCAGAACAGAAATAAATTAAATAGAGTCTAAAAAAAGCAATACAAAAGACCAATGAATCTAAGAGCTGGTTCTTTAAAAAGATAAGATTGACAGAACTTTAACTAGACTCATCAAGAAAAAAGAAGCAAGACACAGGACCCAAATAAATAAAATAGGAAATAAAAGAAGACAAATAACAACTAACAGCAAAGAAATACAAAGGATTTAAATACAAAGATACAAAGGATACAAAGGATGTTTAAATACAAAGGATAGGGATGTTGGGAACTCTCTGCCTGGTTTTAGGAGCTGTAACCGTGCCCCCGTGGCTAAGGCTGAGTGAGCGACCTCCGGACTGTGAGTCACTAAGGAAACAAAGCTTATCTCCCTGGCAAACCCCCGAATGCTTGGTCAGTTAGTCAGAGATGGGTACAACCCCTCAGAGGAGAGACAACCCAAGCCAGACATGACCATGTGGGAGGCCCTCAAGGAAGGACTCAGGGGGCTGCAGTAAAGAGGGGGCAAAGGACCCTCACCCCCACCCCCCAGCTATTCTGACTTAGCCCGAGTCTCATTTCCTTCTGGGAGAAGTGCTTTCTGCTCTAATCCACTCAAGCCTGAATCTATGATGGGGAGGGGGTGCAGCCCTCTGCTAGCTAGAGTGGGTTCCGGCATGATCGGGCATAAGAAAGGATTCATTAAGTCCTGTGAAGCCTGCTTTGCCAAGAGTGCTCTCATTCATATGATAAGGGTCCGGGCAGGAAATGAGTATGTCTCCTAAAGTTGTTTGCAGCCCCCTTACCTGACAGACAGTGACTCAGATTAAGACTTCAGATTTCTTTGAAATGTTATCTATCGTTTGATCCATGCCTCCTGACACTGATTGATGAACTTTACCTGTATTCCTGTGTGTTACAAACCCAATAAATACCATTGAGGTAAGGACTCATGGCCCTTCTCCTTTGAGAGGCTAGCCACCTTTCCTCCCCAAGCAGATCATGTCTTGGTAGCATTATTTTCATCCGAGGCTGTGGATGGAGACCCCCCACATAGAAATACAAAGGAAATAAAAATATTATGAATATCTATATGCCAACAAATTTGACAATCTTGACATCATGGATAAATTCCTAGAAACATACAACCTTCCAAAACAAAATTAGGGAAAATCAGAGAATCTGAATAGACAAGTTACACCCAGTGAAATTGAATCAGTAATCAAAAAAAACCCAAACAAACAAAAACCTTGGACTGGATGGCTTCAAGTGTGAATTTTACCAAACATTCTAAGAAGAACTAACACCTCTCCTTCTCAAACTTTGTAAAAAAAATTCACAGGGAAGAGTCACAAGAGGAGGGAAGAGTCCCAAGCTCATTATCAGCATTATCCTAATTGCAAAATCAGATAAAGACATGAGAAAAAAAGAAAATTATAGGCCAATATCCCTGATTAACATAGGTGCTGAAATCCTCAACAAAATATTAGTAAACCAAATACAGCAGTACATCAAAAAGATCATACACCACGATCAAGCGGGATTTATTCTAGAAATGCAAGGTTGGTACAACATCCACAGATCAATAAATGTTATACACCACATAAACAAAATGAAAGATAAAAATCACATGATCATATCAGCACATGCAGAAAAAAGTATTTGATAAAATGCAGCATCCATTTCTGATACAATGTCTCGGCAAAGTGAGAATAGAGGGAACATACCTCAAAATGATATAAGACATACATGACAAACCCATTGTCAACATCACACTCAACAGGCAAAAATGACAAGTGTTCCCCTTAACACTGGGCACAAGGCAGGGATGCCGACTTTCACCTCTCTTATACAATGCAGTATTGGAAATCCTAGCCAATCCTAGCAATCAGACAAGAAGAAATAAAAGTTATCCAAGTTGGAAAGGAAGAAGTAAAACTGTCTTTATGTGCAGAGGACATGATACTGTACATAGGGAAGCCTAAATATTCCACCAAGAAACTACTAGAACTGATAAAGTGAATTCTGTAAAGTAATGGGATATAAAATTAATATCCAGAAATCAGTTATATTTTTTATTTTTTAAGTTATTTATTTATTTATTTATTTGTAGAGAGGGGGAAAGGAGGGAGAAAGAGAGGGAGAGAAACATCAATGTGTGATGGTTGCCTCTTGAGCACCTCCTAATGGGGACCTGGCCTGCAACCTAGGCACATGCCCTGACTGGGAACTGAACCAGCAATCTTTTGGTTCACAAGCCGGTGCTCAATCCACTGAGCCACACCAGCCAGGGCTCAGCTGCATTTTTATACACCAATAGTGATCTATCAGAAAGGGAAATATTTTAAAAATCCCATTCATAATTGCTTTAAAAATAATAAAATACCTAGGAATAAATCTAACCAAGGATGTGTAAAACCTGTACTCAGAAAATTATAAGATATTGAAGATACAAATTGAGGAAGATACAAATAAGATACGAATAAGTGGAAGGACTTACTGTGTTCATGGACAGGAAGAATCAACATCATTAAAATGTCCATACTGCCCAAAGCAATCTATTTGATTCAATACAATTCCTATGAGATAACAATGACATATATCATAGAAGTAGAATTAATATTTCAAAATATATATGGAACCACAAAAGGCCCCAAATAGCAATAGTGATCTTAAGAAGGAAGAACAAAGTTGGAAGAACCATGCTACTTAACATCACACTATACTATAAAGCTACAATCAAAATAGCATGGCATAAAAACAGGCACATAGATCAATGGAACAGATTGGAGAGCCCAGAAATAAACCCACACTTTTATAGTCAATATTTGACAGAGGCAGCAAGCACATACAATGGGCTAAAGTTTATTCAATAAATAGTGTTGAGAAAATTGAACAGACACATGCAGAAAAATGAAACTGTATCTCCTTTTTACAAAACACACAAGAATAATTCAAAATGGATTAAAGTTAAATGTCAGCCCTGAAACCATAAAAACCATAGAAGAAAACATAGTAAAAAATCTCAGATATTGCTTCTAGAAATATTTTTTTCTGATATATCGCCTCAGGCAAGGGAGACAAAAGAAAAAATAAACAACTAGGAGTACATCAAACTAAAGAGTTTTTGCACAACAAAAGAAACCATTAACGAAAAGCCATAACACAGTAAAGTGGGTTGCTCTGCCCCGGCAAATACCTAAGGCTCTGCCCCTTACAATATAACAGGCATGCCAAGACAAAAAAAAAAAAAAAAGAAGAAGAAGAAGAAATGGCCCAAATGAAAGAATATATCAAAGGTCCAGAAAAAAATACAACTAAGCAATGAGAGCCAACCTATCAGATGCAGAGCTCAAAACACTGGTAATCAGGATGCTCACAGAAATGGTTGAGTATGGCCACAAAATAGAGGAAAAAGTGAAGGCTATGAAAAGTGAAATAACAAAAAATGCACAGGGAACCAACAGTGACAGGAAGGAAACCAAGATTCAAATCAATGGTTTGGACCAGAAGGAAGAAATAAACATTCAACCAGAACAGAATGAAGAAACAAGAATTCAAAAAACATGAGGAGAAGCTTAGGAACTGTTAAAGGGAGAACTTTAAACGTTCCAACATCTGAATCATAGGGGTGCCAGAAGGAAGAGGAAGAGCAAGAAATGGAAAACTTATTTGGAAAAATAGTGAAGGAGAACATCCCTAATCTGACAAAGGAAATAAGACTTCCAGAGAGTCCAGGAAGCCCAGAGAGTCCCAAGGAAGTTGGACCCAATGTAGCACACACCAGACACATCACCATTACATTACCCAAGATTAAAGAGAAAGAGATAATCTTAAAAGCAGCAAGAGAAAAGGAGACAGTTATCTACAAAGGAGTTCCCATAAGACTATCAGCTGATCTCTAAACCTTGCAGGCAGGAAGGGGCTGGAAAGAAGTATTCCAAGTCATGAAAGGCAAGGACCTACATTCAAGATGACTCTATCCAGCAAAGCTATCGTTTGGAATGGAAGGGCAGATGAAGTGCTTCCCAGATAAGGTCCAGTTAAAGGAGTTCATCATCACTAAGCCCTTATTATGTGAAATGTTAAAAGGGCTTATCTAAGAAAAAGAAGATGATCAAAAATATGAACAGTAAAATGATAACAAACTTACAACTATCAACAACCAAACCCAAAAACAAAAACAAAAACACACTAAGCAAACAACTAGAACAGGAACAGAACCACAGAAATGGAGATCACATGGAGGGTCATCAGCTGGTAGGTGGAGGAGGGAGAACGGGGGAAAAGGTACAGGGGATAAGCAGCATAAATACTAGGTACAAAATAGACAGGGGGAGATTAAGAATAGTAGGAAATGGAGAAGGCAAAGAACTTAAATGTACGATCCACAGACATGAAGTAAGGTGGGGGGAAATATTGGTGGTACAGTGGTGCAGGGCAGAGGGGAATAAAGGGGGCAAAAATTGGACAAACTGTAGTAGCAAAATCAATAAAATATATTTAATTTTTTTTAATAGTACAACTTCATAGAAGTTTGGGATGTGACTAATACCAGTAACATGTTAACATAGCAACTCACCCATTATAAGAACTAAACAAGTCTTATTATTATTTTCATTATAATTGGCCTTAGCCCAAGACTTAGGACCAGTTTGGGAGAAACTGAAGGTAGGAGGTATATAATTGGGATTCCCAGCTAGGTTAGCTATTTGGCTTTATCCAGAGGAAAAGCAAACTTCTTTTATCTTTGTGACAAGTGAATTTTATAATTTGGAACAAGGCACCCACTGAAGTTAACGCTCCTACCTTCTCAAGGAAATTGAGAAATAGGGCATTATCTCTCTGCATGTTTACATTTCAAAGATATGGCTGGCCATAAAGGTGAGGCAAGGCCTAGGTAGTCGTCAAAAGGATTTATGTACATACATTTCAAATAGAGGATAAACTACAATCCCGTGCCACTTACTGACTAGGCCAGGATACAGTCTGAGATATGCTAATTAGGCGACTTTTGTCATTTTTTTGTAGTTCTTCAAACATCATAGAGTGAACTTATACACCTAGGCTATATGATATACCACCTTCCTATTTGTGGTCAGTAATCAACTGAACCATTGTTATTTAGCACATTATTGCATTTACAATCATCGATTTCCTATACATACTCAAAGAAAAGGAGAGGAAAAATGACTTCCCTTATTTTCAACAAGGAGTATTAAACCTCTTAATGTTTGTTTCACACTCCCAAACATTAGATACAACTTGCAGATGAGACAAAGCTTAGTGTATTGATGGCTGCAGTAAAGGAGCACATAGCCTCGCAAAGCTTTATTTAGCAGTGCAGTATGCCAAAGTCAGAATTAACAAAACTGGAAGTCTGATTCCTGAAGAGTCTTGCAAAGCAAGGTTTTGATTAGAATGGCATAAGAATGGGTGGAAGCATGAAAATCTTGAGCTGAAGGACTCAAAGACTGCTGGGGCATAAACTGTTTTCCACTGAGGAGCTGATGGGTCTTTGGGGGAAGTTCCATAATGACCAAGCCATGTGCTTCGCTGGGGACTCCCAGAACAATCATGCAACCCAGAAAAGAGGATGCCCACTGCCAAGTAGGCGCCCTCCGGGGCGTGGAGTTTTGTCCGCTGCCTGCCAGCCTTAGGAGACTCGCAGGGTACCTGCCCCTACTCGGTAGCTGGGGGCCAGTGGCTCTAGTTGTTGACCCACCTCTCGATGGAGAACTCAGGACTGAGCCGCGCGCTGCACGCAGGGTGCTGAGCGAGTGCTGAGATAAATAAACCCAAATGTGACTACACACCCCGCCACATACGTATCCTTCTGAGGATGCCCACAACGCCTGCGCCACGCCTCAGCCGCATTGGCGCCTCGCTGCCTTCTGCGCAGGCTCACACCTTGGCAGGCAGCCAGTGACGCAGTCTTGCACCGCTGGCATGACGTGTAAACCCGCGTCGGTTAGCTCCTGTAACTCGGGGCGCAAGGCCTCCGCAGTTGACTGGGGCGCGTGTTCCGCCCAACCGCAGCCCCGCGAGGGGGCGGGGTTTAGGAGGGGCCCGCGGCAGCCAATCCGTGGCGCCTGCGCCCGTGCCGCGCCCTGCCCATCAAGCCCGCCAACCCCCTGGGCCTGGTCCAGCGGAAGCGCGGCGGCGGCGGCGGCGGCGTTGGCGGCTGTCGTTGGGACGTGAGTATTCGTCCGGAGGGCCCGCCCAGTCACTGCCGCAAGGCTGTTCCTGCGGGCCCTTCCCGGAGGAGCGGCGGGCCTTAGAGGTGCAGGAGCCAGAGCCAAGGGAGAGGGTAGGCGCGGCCGTGAGGGAGGAACTGGCCCGACCGCAGTGGACGCCCGCCGCGCAGCAGGAATCCGGTTCGCCAGAAACTGGGGCCCGGTCCTTGGGCAACCTGCGGATCGGAGGGGCCGAGGGGCAGCCGTGAGGTGGCAGCGAGCTCCCTGTGGGGGGCCGGGGATGGGCATTGTCAGGCGCGGGGCCTGGTCAGTCAGGCCAGGCTGGAAAGCCGCAGCCTTCTAGTATGGAGGGGAGGACCGCGGCTATCGGCTGTCCGTAGGGCGATGCCCCGGGACAGAGGTGTTGCTAGGGTACTAAGTACAATGCCGTCACCCAAGCCGAAATGTTCTGTTGTCGTGATCACTGCTTCTCTCACGCTAGTCGTGCAAAATGGGAAATCGTGTCCAGAAACAACTTTGACTACTAAATCACTGTTAGGCCCCCCTGTAAACTCACACATCTCTTGCTCCGGGGCCAGGTCGGCAGAGGTTTGGGGAGTGGAGGGCTGCTGGTGAGTATGAGCATCAGGCTTAAGAAATGAATCTCCTGCCAATTCTCCCAACACGGGTTGGAATCAGTGACAGTCCCTGTGTTAGAGTTCCACCATCCCATGAACCTCTCATATAGACTTAACTTAGTTTTGGTCAGTATTTTCTGTTTACTGTGGAGTCTTCTTCAGATGATACTGCTCAGGTCTTGTAGATGTAAGTGTTACAGTTAAATCTCAGAGTGCAGTCGTTTTTCATGTTGAGAGCCAGATGCTGTTGGTTGAAGGGAGCCAGTTGTAACCTCAGGTGTCATTGATGGTACTGGAGAAGTGGGGAGAGGTGAGACTGGTTTTCAGGGAAGATGAAAGTTCTGTTCTAGACACATGGGGTCTGAGATAACATTTAAGATCTGGCTCAAGGTGGTTAGAAGTAAGGCAGGCACTTTGGATGGATGGGTGGAAATTTAGGAACAAAGGCAAACTTGGAAGAGGAAGGAGATTGAAGAATAGAAGGCTGAGGGTGAACCTCCAGAAGAAAGCACATATCAGGGAGTCTGAGGTGACAGAAAAAGCAAAGCAAAAGAAATGACCCAAGATGGTATGGGGTACCAAGGAAAGCAAGGAGAGGAGACCTCGAGGTGGGATGGGTGTGAAATCTCCAGTGCCCACAGAGGAAGTAAAAGCAGCTCTTTGCATTTGACAAGGCTGAGATGAGGGGTGTACTGAACAGTTTCAGTGTGAGTCCAGAGTCCCATCAGTCCCAGGGCCAAGTCCCAGCCCAACCACTTACCTTGATAGTTCCCTTGTCATCTGTGAAACAGGGATAACAGCATATAGGCCTGGTGCATGGGAACCTATAGGCTTGTTATAGACAACTAGCTAACAAGTTTTAGGTGTGGCTGCAAGCATTTGAAATATTTGTACTCACTGAAACCTCACAACAGCCTGTCAGCCTTCTACAAAGGAGCAAGCAAAGTAAGGTACAGAAAATTTACTTACTCAAGGTAAAGCAGCTAGTTAAAGCTGTGGAGCTTGCATTACTTCAGTAGACTTAACAATAATTCAAATTCTGAGGTGTTTTGGTCTGTCGGAAGTGGTATGAGTTGTGGACTAAATTTCTATGAAGTTTTCACCATGAAAGTAGTTACATTTTTTATAATTCAGTTGTTTTCAAAGACAACTGAAATGCTTCTTTAAAGTTTGGTCCCAGATCAGCCATGTGTTTTGTTTGGTTTCCTGATCAAAGAACTAGAATTGTTGTTGCCATAAATTTTTATAATTTTGGGGCTGTGTCTAAGCAGATTTGAAAATGACCTAGCAAATTTACTACCTTAATGTATTTCATTAATCATAATTTTAATCACCTATGTGTATCCTTGGGTGAAATTTTAGTAATATGCTTATTTTTTTCTCACACAAATTATCTTATGAAGGTGCATCAGGACTTCACTTCAGAAAACTGCTAACTGAAGTGTGATTTCAGTCTTCACATGAGAAAAGTTAGGTTTAGGTTAGGTTTATATTCTCTAAAAAACAAATAATCTTAGTAACTTTTAATCCTTTTACTTCAGTAGTTGCTCATGCATAAAATAATTCTTGTTTTGGTTTTCAAAGCTATTTCTAGAAAGAGGAAACATGGAAAGTGGTGCAGTTCTGCTGGAATCCAAATCCTCACCAGTTAATCTTCTGCATGAAATGCATCAACTACGCCTTCTGGGTCACCTATGTGATGTGATTGTCAGCGTGGAGTACCAGGGTGTCCGCAAAGAATTTATGGCCCATAAGGCAGTGCTGGCAGCCACCAGCAAATTTTTTAAGGAAATGTTCCTTAATGAGAAGACTGTGGATGGCAGTAGGACTAACGTCTACTTAAATGAAGTGCAAGTTGTTGACTTTGCTTCATTTCTTGAGTTTGTTTACACCGCAAAGGTACAGGTAGAAGAAGATCGGGTGCAGCGAATGCTGGAAATGGCTGAAAAGCTAAAATGTTTAGACTTATCAGAAACTTGTTTTCAGTTAAAGAAACAGATGTTAGAGTCAGTACTTTTGGAGTTGCAAAATTTCTCTGAGTCTCAGGAGGTGGAAGGGAGCAGTGGCTCCCAAGGCAGTGTTACTCCTGATACTGCGGCAAGTGTGGCTGCGGACAGTCCTCTTGCCAATGGCCTTATGGACTCCTCAGACCCCCTAGTGCAGAGAATCAGCAATGGCATGTTGCCAGATATGCCCCCAAGGAAGTCCAAGGAGAAACCAGACAAAAAGAAAGATGTTGTTAAGCCTTCCTACCCTAAAATCAGAAGAGCTAGTGGAAGGCTGGCTGGCAGAAAGGTATTTGTGGAAATTCCTAAAAAGAAATATACAAGAAGACTCCGAGAACAGCAGAAAAGTGCTGAGGATGATGTGGGGGACTACAGGTGGCCACAAGAACCCAGCCTGGACACTGTAGGTACAGAGATAGAGCCAGTAACAAAAAATGAGGATTTCAGTGCTGAAGTGGAGGTGGGAGAGGTGCTGCAGAAGGCAAGGCACAGGGAAGAGGAGGATGAGGATGAGGATGGTGAGGAGGAGAAGAGGAAGAGCAACTTTAAGTGCACTATCTGTGAAAAGGCCTTTTTATATGAGAAGAGCTTCCAGAAGCACATCAGGCACTACCACGGAGTGGCCACTGAGGTGGTTCACCGCTGTGATACCTGCAGCCAGACCTTCGCCAACCGCTGCAACCTGAAGAGCCACCAGCGTCACGTACACAGCAGTGAGCGCCACTTCCCATGTGAGTTCTGTGGGAAGAAATTCAAGAGGAAAAAGGATGTCAAGCGGCACGTGGTACAGGTCCATGAGGGGGGTGGTGAGCGGCACCACTGCCAGCAGTGTGGCAAGGGCCTGAGTTCTAAGACAGCGCTACGGCTCCATGAACGGACACACACGGGCCACAAGCCCTACAGCTGCACTGAGTGTGAAGCCAAGTTCTCACAGCCCTCGGCACTGAAGACCCACATGAGGTATGTGCACTGGCTCCAGCCGATTAGCGTGAGCAATAGCAGAGACCCTCTCAAGATAATTTTTTCCAGAATGTGGCTTGTGTACTTAATTTTGTTGAGATGTCTGTCAGAAATTGAGGTAGCTCTAGGATTTGGACTAGTGTGGCTACATTTCATTTCATAACTTGTTCCCTTAAAAGTTGGGAATTCTTTATGGGTAGAGATGCTATAAGATGGTCTTGTTCTACACTACAGAAATCTCAGTGTTCTATAGGCCTCAGGCTGATGAGGATTTCCCAGCTTCTGTTGTGGTCACAGCATGGAAGCCTGGACACAGGATCAGGGCAGCAGACAGCTGCTGAACATGCCAGGCCCCACAGGTCTTTTCTGGCATGCAACTGCAGGCCAGAACTCTCCCAATCCCATGGGAGCTCCTGGTATGTATTCTTTCCACCACACCTGAAGCTAATAACCTTTATTTTTCTTTTCCTGATTTGATTTAGAACATCAGTTTGTGACCATCTGGGTCCCACAGTGCCATTAATGAGTTCAGTGAGATGACATTTTAGGGCTTTTGGACTCTTCTCTGGTCATGTTCATTCTCTGGGCTTGGAAACTATGCTATTGGTTAGTCTAAATTCCAGAATTAGGACAGTGTTTTCTGTTAACTTTGGCACTGTAGGTGGGGGATACTGTTTCTAAATGTTTTCTTACAGTGCTTAGTATGTTTCAAATCCAGTTTTCCAGCCTGTTCTAGATCTGCACTCAAACTTGGGCTACTCTTTGGGGTGGGAGCATGGTGTTCACTCTTTCACTCTACATAACAAGTTTAAAAACTTGGCTTATTAGGAAGTGCTCAGTAAATCATGGTTGATAATCTACTTCATACTAGTTGTGAAATTAAAATTCTTATGCATTTTATGCATTTTCAGAAGCCAGGTTTCTTCAGCATTTTGAGAACAGTTCTTTCTAGACTAGTTATGTTATACATGTTAGTAAATGGTAGTTAATTTTTTTGTCACGCGGTCCTTCATAACAATAGTTCTAGAGTGTTTGTGGTTGATTATTCTGAATAAGAAAACTTTACAAATATTACATGATGCTCATTAGTGTTTTTAAAAATATGCAAAGGCACAGTCTCTGCCTAAACGTGTTGTACAAAATAAACCATAAGGCAGGTGTGGGTGGACATTTAGTGTTTTACGGGAAAATGTGTAGTTGTCCTTGTACAGATGCAGATTTGGGGATGAAGATTATGGGCTTCATTCCAGTCATTCTCATTAGGTCCCAAAAAGCAAACTATCTTTGCAGGCTGGAGTGGAAATTGAATTGCAAAGTGAGGTTTGAAATACATCCTAAGTTATCATCTGAATGTTGTTCTTTCAGAATTCATACAGGGGAAAAACCTTTTGTCTGTGATGAATGTGGTGCAAGATTCACTCAGAACCACATGCTGATATATCATAAAAGGTGTCACACAGGTAAATACCCCTGCTGTTGTGATTGAATATCTTTTGTAGTGGTAGAAGAAAACTGCAATTTATTAATTTAGAAGTTGGTATCTACCAAAGTGGTGCAGGTTAAAGCCATGATCTGTCTTTCCCATTAGAAAGTGAGCAAAAATGAATAAATAAAATATGCTTGTGGTGATGGCCGTTTGCACACTAGGCAGTAGGAACTGGTATATGCGTCTTATGTATCAAAAAGGTATGAAACAGTTTCTACTGCTTTAGCCCAAACTCCATTTTCAGGCATCTGTCCTAAAGAAATTGTTCAGAATATGAGAAAAGCTCTATTTTCCGTCATCTTGCTATTTCTAATAACAGAGCATTAGGAACAACCTGCTTACTGAACCACAGTGGTTCAGTAAACAGGAAAATCTACCCTCCTGGCTCATGCCACGGCCACTCAGGGTGAGGGCTCTGAACATTCTGAATAACACTTGTACTTTGAATATAGACTTGAAAAGTACACAGTAAAGCATACAACTAATCCCAACTATATTGAACAGGAGACTAGAAAATAATTATATGATGTATCAAGGTGGGATTACCTTATTTCCATTTTCCAAGTTTTTTATGATATTTTATTATGTGAGGGACAGAATTTAAGTTGGCTTTATTCTGATTCAGTACAGTAACCCTATGGTTCAGAAAACCCTATTGTTTGGCACAGAAGTATACATAATCTGTTGTATAGTGTAATTATCATGCTAATCCAGTTCCTTAATTGGTTGTATTTTTAATTTTTTTACTTCTAAACACTGTCATAAGTTCCTCAAGTTCAAATGCAGGTGAGCCAGAGATGAGACATTTAATGATGTGAATTACTAGACTGTAAAGTGAGCAGAATTTGTGTGTAATGGATGCTTGGGGATAGAGATGAACTCAGGTCACAACTGAAAGATTAAGTTAGAGACAATCATTTGATGAAAATATTAATATATTCAGAATTTATTAAACCCAGTATTTTTCTTTTGATGGTTGTAAAATCAGTAGTACACCTAACAAATAAGTCTGATTTGTAGAATTAAAGGATTCCAGCTACACAGTGTGAAGTGGTATTTAACCATTTTTTCCTTGTTTTGTAATCCAATCCAAAGTGCTTGGGAGTTGCTACTCTAGAATAATTATGCATATATAGCCAATGTAAACTTCTTCTCCCTTTCAAGAAATACTTTTATTTTTTATTCTGAAAAAGATCCACACAAGTGCTTCTTTGAGAAAAATCTAACAATTTCTCCAAACAATTTGTACAATTACTTGTTTGAAATGACTAAATTACCAGAATGTGAGCTGGCTAATGAAATCTTTCTTGGGATTTCCAAGGATATTTTATACCAGTTTTCAGCAAGTAGCATGCATCTTACGTGAACAGATGGTTTATGACAGTTTTAACTAGAAAATGTAACAGGCTGCCTGCGCTGTTGGAGTTTATATGGGTTTTAGAGTTTGGATCCACTCTTAACCTGTGTGCTCTAGTACCTGTATCATTTCTAACTTTTTGTTTCATCTTTTCATGTAGGTGAAAGACCTTTTATGTGTGAAACATGTGGCAAGAGTTTTGCTTCTAAGGAGTATTTAAAACATCACAATAGAATCCATACTGGATCTAAACCCTTTAAATGTGAAGTTTGTTTCAGGACTTTTGCCCAGCGGAATTCACTTTACCAGCATATTAAAGTTCACACAGGTATGGCTGGAATGTCACCAGAAAAGGGACTTCATTGTACCAAGAGAAATATCCCAAAGGTATCCCAAAGGTATCCCAAAGGTTTTTGACTTAACTGGAAAAATTGTAATTTAGCCTTAGGAAAAATCTCTCACCAAACTTTGCATGTCATAATGCTATTTTTAAATTTTTCAGTTTCTAGTTTCTGTCACTTGAGAAACTGAAAAGGTGTGGATGTGTGAACATTTTAACATTTTCAGATTAGAATTAGGGATAATCTATACATATTAGTGTATATGCACATGCATGCAATTCAATTATGGGATGCGGGAATTTTATATCCCACACTACGGAACTAGGTGGAATTTCTATAGATGTAATATGAGCTGCAGGTATGAATTTGGCCCTTTCTTGGTGTAGGGCATAAACTCTTGGTATTACAGGGATTCCTGCTCTTCAGAAATTCGTGTTGGGCCACTTTGCTTTTATGAAAGAACCATGTTAATATCTGTTTTCACTAACTGAAAAAAAATGTAACATGAACTTTTGGAAAGTGGGGAATGCTCTTCACTTTATGCCATTATTGGCTTACAGAAGGTTCACAGGAACACTACTTTTGGATCAGGGAAACATGTATAGAGGACTGATTTGTACCTATCAGTTGACCCTCAACTGATCTTTAGGGTGGAATGCTGATAATTTCCAGTGGTTTACAAACAGTATTATTTAGTTTTGTAGTCAGAATTAAATACACCAGGCTAACGAGATCAACCAGTTTTCTTCTCTTCCTGCCTCAGGAGAACGTCCCTATTGTTGTGATCAGTGTGGTAAGCAGTTCACCCAGCTCAATGCTCTCCAGCGCCATCATCGGATCCACACAGGAGAGAAGCCATTCATGTGTAACGCATGTGGACGGACCTTTACTGACAAGTCCACTCTCCGGCGCCACACCTCAGTAAGCAACAGTATGGCTTAAGAATAACAAATTGCTGGTTCCTGGGTATGCATAACCCTAGACAGTCAGAAATGCCTGTTATTCCATGAGGTGGTTATAGAAGACGAACAACAGATATTTTCTTCCTCAGGTTTTCTCTGCTATGAACACATTCACAGTGTGAATGAGTGAAGAGCCAAGTCTTGAGGTCTAGAGACACTTTCTAACAGTAGCAGTAGTGGTAGGTAGAAAGATACTTGGCAATTAGTAAAAGAGCATAATCTCTCCTCAGCCTTTTTAGGTTGAGGAGAGACTGTTGTTTTAAAGATGCATTTAGTAAGTAGTTGTGGCCCTAGTCAGGTGGCTCAGTTGGTTGAAGCATTGTCCTGTGCACTAAAAGGTTGCAGGTTTGGTTTCTGGTCAAGGCACATACCTAGGTTGTGGGTTCAATCCCCAGTTGGGGTGTGTACTGGAGGCAACCGGCTATGTTTCTCTCTCACACTGATATCTGTCTTGTCTCTCCCCATCCCCACCTTCCTCTCTAAAATCAATTAAAAAAAATCCTTGGATGGGGACTAAAAAAAAACAAAACAATAACTGTGAATTGGAAGATATATAGATATTTGTCCAAAGACACATTCAGTGACTTTTGTGTTTCATTTATAGGTTCATGATAAGAATACGCCATGGAAGTCTTTCCTTGTTATTGTAGATGGCTCACCCAAGAATGATGAAGGGCATAAAACTGAACAGCCTGATGAAGAATATGCATCATCCAAACTTTCAGATAAATTGCTGTCTTTTACAGAAAATAACCACTTTCACAACCTGGCAACAGTCCAAGGCAGCGTATCTACTGTACATGAGAATAGTTCTATAGACACAGCCTGCAAGTCAGATAATTCTGTGGTGTCCCAGGATGCTCTGCTGGCCACCACCATCAGTGAGCTTAGTGAGGTGACTCCACAGGCACATCTGATACGTGCACAACTTCACTCTTTGACCAATATGGAATAAGAGCTGGGAATTACCTGCCAGGCAGGTCCCATCCGGCATCTTGTGTGATAGTGTATGCAAGATGATGTCAGGAGCTAAGAAATAGGCAAAAAAGTGGGCACGAATGGCTTCTGATTTTCCTAAATTTTGATAACTTGCACGTTTTTATCAAAACATTTAAAAAATTTTCCCTTAAAAATTCTGATCTGCATGATCCCAGCTACACTTTATCAACACATAAGGCAATTAATATAACCTCACCTAAGTCTGGTGTAGGCTGCTATATGCATTAATCATTCTAATGCTTGAGTACCTTGATGTTTGTTAACTTTAGACAACTATTTACCTTAATAATAGAGTACACCGCATTGATCCAGCTCATGAATTTGCTTTTAATGGTCTCCCTGATCTCTCAGCTTGCCTTATACTTATACTCCCATGTGGGTTTATTTCTCTGATATTTTTAAGATATTTTTCTAATAAGCTGAAATAAAACTGGGACCATGTATTAATTATTTCTTTCCTGTCGAATTGGAGCAAATCGGATTTGCTGAAGGGACCCTTGAATGGGACTGAAGAAATGAATTACTGAATTCATATCCTTCCCTCCCTCACACTCACACTAAAAAAGGAATGACACTTGCAAACAGCTTAGTATAACCCCTACTCACAGCACATAAAAAGCTAGGAAATTTGTCGTAAAATAGTTTTTAAAATGAGATGTGGCTGTTCAGTTTCATTCCTAAAAACCTAATAAGGTAAAATATGTCCTACCAAAGATTTTAGTAGCAATCTATAGTTTGTTTGTTTTTGCAGAGAGGTGTGAAAAATTAAGCTACCAGGTTTACAACACTTGAAACAACATGTTGTTATTTTTACTGATCAGTAGCAATGAGGTGATTATGGCAAACCGTACAGCACAGAGTATTAGTATTTCTGTCTTTTCTGACTTAATTTCTGTAACTTTCAGAAACCCAAACTTACACATCTGTTTCTTCAGGAGCATGTGAGAATATAGCAAAGGGACCAAAAGCCTTGGCACACATCATTGCTTATTTTTGTGGAGAACCAATAATTTGTCATAAATGCCCCTTGGCTGTGTTATGCTAGAGTTAATGAATTTGCAATGAAAAGATAATTCTGCTGTATTTACTAAGCTTGATCCTTTGTTCCAGTGGCTTTTGTATGTAGTTGTGACTCATAAGTAACCCTAAACATATTAATTTAAAGACAGCCTAAAAAGGGAATTCTGTTGTTTACCAGTTTTTCTACATTTTAATTTATTAACTTACTGTGAAAACACTTTCATTTCTAAGAGAAAGAACTTATCCATAAGTTTCAGGATGAAGACATAGCTGCACCATTCCAGAAACATTAATGAGGGAAAACTTTCTTCCTATGTGCTTATTTTGTTCTAGTTTATAACATGTTACATACTAAAGCCACTATAAGGTGTGTTTTAGGTGCTGATAACATGTTTCACACCTGCTCTTAAAGAACAATGGTACTGAACTAGTTCAAATACAATTATGTCCTAATTGTGTTATAGAACAACAACGAATAGTGACCGTTACATAGCCATTTTATTCTTGGTAAGAGAATGAACCTGCCCAACTGATGTACTGTTTCATGGAGTAAAGTCATGAGAAGGAATTTAAATAATAGATTATTTTGTTATCTACTAGATGAATTCTTGTCTTAAATTTTTTCTTTAGAATTCTATAAAAAGTCAATGTGTTAATAAATGTTTGTAAAATGGTTTTGCAAGTTCTTTCCCCCCATTATTAAAGCTTAGGCTCTGTAGATTGAAACAAGTATAATCGCCTTAATTTCATGGATAATGAAGTTCGAAATCAAGACTATAGTCCTGAGAGTAATCTCTTTAGTTATAACTATGTGAATTGCACACTTATTCTTTAGAAGTAAAAGGCCTGGTGATAAGTAACACTAACCTCTGCTTGTAAAGAAGTAACCTGTGCAGCTGGTGCTGTGGAGTGTATAACTGGACTGGTTTTTTTCAATGTCATGTTTAAGTTTGCATCATAGAGATTTATTTCTCCAGTATATCTATTTCTTTCCTTCCTGGGAATGTAAAGCTGCCTCTGAGAATAGAAATCTGTTAACCCTGTGGAAGACTCATCACTGAGGGATTTCTGGGGCATATCCCCCTATTTCTCTTAATACAAGTACAATCTCCCTGAGTTAAAGCAAGCTGTCGTACCAGTATATCAGTCCTAAATCCATGACTGGGAAAGTGCCCTTGGTGCTGACTGCTTCTCCTAGAGACTCAGAATAGGAAATTAAGGAAGTGACTTAGTGCCTTTCAACCATAATGTGGGAAATAGTCTCAGCCTCAACTCCAAAGATCTCTACTGACTTTAGTTTTACTAAAATTTTTGTTATACAATTGGGGAAAAATGGATCATGTGGTGAGAGAAGACCTTTATTAAAGGTAATTTTAACAAGTGTGGTTTTGCTATAAAATCAGATGATAATCCAAACCAACAAATTTGATGATAAGTTACAATTTAATTATAACTTGTTAAATTTATACCTTGTAACACAGGGACATATTTTGAAACCAAATGAGTGATCATCCTTTTAATTAAACTTGACAGTGTGAAACTTGAAGTAACAATATTTTATTTCAGTAGGGGAGGGCACTTGTGCAAAGGACGATTTGCTAACATATACCTAAAATGGGGACAGATATGACTGAGCAAGCTACAAACACAGGTCAGGGGCTACCTAGCATGTCACCCAGTCAAGCCCCAGAACCCACCCACTTACCTTTGTCAATCTGTACAGGACTCATACCAAAACTGGCAAAACTAGGTTTTTTAACCACCGTAGTGGCTTCTTTCTGTTAGGAAATAATTATTCTGAGATAAACTAAACCTTGAATGATCAACAATTTCTCAGAATTCCTAGGTTGGGATGGTCTGTTCTACCATTCTTTTTGTCAAAATTTGCTGTGAATTATCTTTAAGTTATGAATATGCCCATTGCTCTTACGATGAGCTGACCCATACTACTACCCCACATGGAACCCTCTTCCTCTATAGTATAGTGGCCAGTGGGCTCAACCTTGCCCAGGGGCATGTGCTAACCCTATACAGACATCTGTAAGTTCAATAAATGCCAAAAGAGTTGAGTGCCTTCAGGTTTTTCTCCCCCTCTTTCTCCCCTCTCCCACCTAGCAGTTTTCTGTGAACCAGTCCTCCCTCAACTTTGCAAGCCCAAAGGATGCAAGCAACATTTCTCATCCCTATCTGTTGCCCTGCTAAGAATGTGTGGCTTACAAAGTCATTCTGCAAACTTAGCAGACTATCAATAGACTATAACCAGGGCTTCTTTCATAAACTCTTAGCTTGCAAAATCATTACAGTTCCCCGAATTTCCAAAAAGTAAAAGATTTTAGCATAGTCAAATGCATATTTCAAAGGCTATTCAAAAAGCCTAGAGAATATTAATGCTTATTGCCTTAAACTGAATAGGAACAACTTCAAGAAAGGAAGCTACTCATGATTTGTGTAAATTTAGGTTGAAAAGACCTGTCAAAATATTACTCATAATTTCCATTTTAATTACAGGTTCACATAAAACATACATACTCTTTTCTGCTAAGGTAGGTTTATGGTTAGTTTTCATAATACAATCCTCCACCTGAGAGTACAAGAGGAAAACACCACAGTGACCAACTCAGAACTTCACAGGCAGGAACCTGCTAGCATACCATAGGTGGCGGGTCACAGACAGCAATGATGTGCTGCCCAACCCTCCAAAGAAAGCCACAAAGGTTTGCATTTGAATATTTGAAATGCAAAGTATCAAAGGAAACAAATGCACACTCTATGATTATAGTCACACCATTATAACAGTTGTGACTGCAAAAATACTGTTTTCAAATCATTACATATAAAAAGAACTCACACAAGCTATAAAAATGTTGCCACAAAAAACAAAGCTTTCCTGTAAGAAATTTTAACTGACTTTGACCATGGACTAACCCCAGATTTGCTAAACTACAAGAACTGTAACAAACAGTCATCATCTTTTGTTCATGATCCTACATTCGACTATGGAACATTTCAAGGAAGGATGTTTGGATACTGTTAATGGAACTTTTTCCTCTCGTTTTCCTTTCACTTTCTAGCAGGTCTGTTCTAGTCATTACACTTATTTTTACTCTTTCCTGTGAAATATTAAAAAAAAATCTTTAACTAAGACACCGACTCCATTGTACATTTCCAAACGGGCAAGTTTCTGACATAAAATGTTGCCAATATTATTTTTAAAAACTATACCTCTTTTCCACACGGGTTTATTAGGGGATATTAATAAAAGCTAAATGGATTTGCCATAAAAGAAAGCATTTGGTTTTTACTTTAAGTGGTCAGACCAGAAGGTTCTTTTAACAACTGGAAACACACTTTTTAGGCTAGTGATAAAAGAAGCATGCTGGCTGGCTAGGATTTAAATGCTCTTCAGGTGGCAGAGACTTATGGCCAGAGGACATGGGCTACAAAAGCACTGCCCATCCTCACTTTCACAGAAGTGCATTTGGAAAAACTTTTTACAAAGCACATTTGGATGGTTGTGGAACAGATTAGGTAAAGCAACAAAAATGCACTTTTCTCTCTATAATATTTTCATAAGACATTCCAACAGGAAATAAGAAATTACCAAATGAACTTCATTCCAAATTGTACTATCAGTGATAACCAGCTTTAAGAATCCCTGACTTCTGAAGGGAAAAAGAAATACTCATCAGATTCCAGGGCCCAACACCAGAGTTCCATGTCTTCTGGTCCAGTCCCTCTGCTCTCAGTGATACTATGAAACCACTAACCTTCCTCTCCCATCAGTCCACCTTGCGCACATCACTCCACAACTACAGCCAGGGAATCCTCATAGCCACCTGAGAAAGAGCCTCCACAATATGGCCTCAGCTAGCCCTTTCAACCTTCCTTTTATTTTTTTAAATTATTTCCTTTTTAAAGATTTTATTTATTTTCAGAGAAAAGGGAAAGAAGGGAAACAGGGGAAGAAACATCAATGTGCAAGTAGATAACACTGGTTGCCTCTCGCACATCCCCAGCTAAGGGCCTGGCCTGCAACCCAGACATGTACCCTAACTGGGAATTGAACAGCGACCTTTTGGTTCGCAGGCTGGCATTCAGTCTACTGAGCCACACCAGCCAGGGCTCACCTTTCTTTACTGCTACTTTCTCTTTTATCCCAGACTAACCTATTCACCATTCCCAAACCTTCCTTCTCACTGTGCCCTTGGTCTGGGCACACTCATTCTACTTCTGGCCCTTAATCTCAGTTGAGGACCATCCAAAATTGAAAACATGAACCATGACTGGTGTGGTTCAGTCGGATGGGCATCATCTCAAAGTGAAAGGTCCCCAGTTATGGCACATGTTCTGGGTAGCAGGTTCAGTCCCTGGATGGGGCGCATATGAGAGGCAACCTATTGATGTTTCTTTCTTACATCAATGTTTCTCATCCTCTCTTCCCCTTTCTAAAATTAAATAAAATATTTTTTAAAAAAATCTAAAATGAAAACATCTTTTAAATACCAGTTACTATCTAACATAAGATGGGGAATTTCACCACCTGTCATTAATGAAAGCAGCACAATTTAGAAAGAAACATAGGCTATCTCTGGCAACAAATGCACATGAAACAAATAATTTAAGCCTAAAAATATGCATAGAGGAGGTTCAAGAAACAGGCCATGTCTAAATTATAATGTCAGCATGTAACATAATGGAATCAAGTTCATAAATCAATAGAGCACATTAGTAATGTAAAACAAAAGGACAGAATTCAAAGTTCAAACACAAAAGCTAAAACAATTCCATCAGCCAAAAGGAAAGTCAGGTCCCTTCAGAAATTGGCTGGAGGCATATAATAAGCCTCTGTACCATGTATACCCTACCTAACCCATCACGTTCAATAAATGACTAAAATTACTGAAACACTTTCTCACTGAGGATGTACATGACTGTGGATATAGGAAGGATGCCATCTCAGTGGGAAAGAATATGAACATGAAAGAGCAGACGTCCCAGTTAAAACACCTTTATGTGAATATAAACAGGGATTTTTTCCCCAACTAAAAGTGGAAACTGTCTAGGAAAAGGAAAAGTTCTGCTTCTCACAGATATTATATATTCATGTGTATGTGACTGTGTATATAAATACAAAGCAGTCGAACCCACCTTGACATTCATTCACACACAAGCAAGCAACACCAGGAAGTCCCCTTTTCTCACAGCGTTTAAGTGATGCAGGCAGACCCTGGCTGTTCTGAATTTTCACATGCGTGTTGGCATAGGGAACAATATCAAAAGCAAAGAAACTAGTCATTAGCAACATCAAAAGAATCTCAAGATAACAACAAAACATTTCTAATAAAGTCATAAACTTATTCCTAACCACCACCCTAAACTAAACACATACACTTAGAGAATACATCCAGATGCAAATTTACAGAGAATATGCAAAGCATCAGTTAGAACGACTGGGTTGGGTACTCAAGTTCAAGAAAAAGAACAGAAAAATGTGGCAAAATTAAACATAGGTTCTGCAAACATCAAATATTAAGAAGAAAATTCTGAAGTAGTTCTCAGAAAACTCTAAGGACTTTGGCAAGCATGAAATAACCCATTATACCCATAGTATGCACAGGAGCTTCTTACCCACCCATTTAACATTAACACAAACACAGCAAATGTGAAAACCACACACACGTCATTAAGCTCATGTGCAACAAAATTAAGCCATTAAATGGGCATCCCATAAAGATCAATTGATCCTAGGAGGAAACTAAAGAGAGGTTAACTGCATGCCACAAAGACTTATAATTGTTTCACTTTAGGTCTCCATCTCCTTCTCCATCCCCTTGGATGGACTTTTTGATACGAAGCAACATGGTAGTAAGCCACTGATCCAAGCGAGATATTGAGTCAAATTCCTTCACCTAGTTTAAGGTCAGAGGAATAGGAATTAGTCCATAGAGATACAATCAAAACAAAACAGCATTTAAATACATATAGTGATAATCTACCAACTTTTTTCATTTAAAATTATTCATTCCAGTTCTGAACTTTCTTCATTAAAATTTGCTTATTTTTTCATTATCCTCTGCCTATTCTGATGGAGCTATTAAGTTTCTGTGCCTTTTATATTGCTCTGCGTGCTAACTTGTGATAACAAAAATTCCTAACGGCCTTTATAATTGGAAGAAGAGCACATTTAATGTGACAGAGGAAACCAGACCATGTATAAGACTTAGAAGGGAACATGGAAAACTAACAGTGTCCCAATATTCATTGCATGTATGAAAGCAGAACTCCTTTAACTCATTTCAGCACACTACTAAAAGAATGACATTTCAATAGGATGAAAATAGTTTTGTAGCAAAAGTTAAATGGGAGAACATTTCTTTCTGCTATTGCTTCAAAGCTATGATGAATATATTAATGGCAGATATGGAGAAACTTTTTATTCTAAGCATAAGTTGGCAAAGTATAGGAAAATGGAAGGTTGATGAACATAAAGAAAAAACTTCCATTTATTTTATGTCAGGAATAGACTGTCATTATATTTTAAATTGCATTTAACTGATTTTACTGAATGGAATGTTTTCAAAAGAAAACATTCTTAAAAGAGCAAATTGTGACACATATGACATTTTTTCTTGAATTTGTTTCACAGCTAAATTTACCATGGCTAATGAAGCTGTATAATTGTATAGGTTTGTGGAATACATAAAACATGACCTCTGGAAAACACAATTTCAGTACACTTGAATAATGTTAAAATAAATGTTCAGCATTTACACAATGAAAAGAAAAAGAAGTTTCTGTAACTTAAACCTTCAAAGAATGTACTATATTACGAAGACATAACTTACTGCTTCAGTGTAAGCTTCACTGTTCTGTTCTTCATGAGCTTCTAGAAGTTTCTAATAATATAAATAAGAAAAATTTAGTTTGGTATGCTAAAAAGTTCCATCTCTGAATAAAGATATTTTAAATAGAGAAACAGCCTTAGTATCACATTCACTGATATTGCCAAATACTTTACAAAATTGGAGAAATGAATTCAAGTATAAAGACAGAATTACCCCAAGTCATGAATCTGGTAATTGTGTTAACATTTCTGAATTGCCTGCTTCAGAACACAACTCTTGGTGGCATTTGAAATCTATTACACAAAAGCAGGAAAGACTCTTCAGCAGACTTCGCAGAATTAGAAGTTCACTTCATACACAGTTCCACCTGACAGCAAAGGCTTTTTTCTTCAAAGTTCTAACATTACTTACTTTCAATAATTTACATTCTCTTGAATCAGTAAATGCTGGAAACATTTCCTCATATTTCTCAAGAGCAAGCTGAGAGAGAAAAAACCTTTGTTAATATTCAACTCACTAAAGCAGGAAACAAAGCTTTGAACATTCTATTAACTTCAGTTAAGACTCATCTACATTCTATTTAAGTGTATAAGAAGTAGGGTGTTAAATTCAACAGTAAAATTAACATAGGAATCCTATTTATTCTGATTTTCAATTTTGATTAAGAATAAATTAGATAATTTACTGAAAACTCATAGACCAGTGTCTGTTGGCATTCATTAAATGAAATTTGTCCTTAACACTGTCTGTGTCCTTCCAAAAATCACTTAGAGCACTGTTTGAGGATACAGGGAAGAATGATTTTCCTCTTAGTGATTTTAATCCTGCTGTTCCACCGCCAACTAAAACCAAAAAGGTTACCCAACTCTCTGCCTCTTGTCTCTCAGCTTTTACTTGGCTTTTCACCTTCTCACAATTCTCATTCCAATTACACTTCTAAGTTTAAAAAAAAGGAAGGTGTTCTACTTTTATTGTATCCCCCTAGGCTCACTAATTTCTTTAAGGCAAAACTACTGAAAGAAATGTGACTACCAGGGAACTTTAAGAGAACAACTTAGGTAGCTGTTACAAGATTACAGCTGAGGCATATACCGTATTATTATTATTATTTTTAAGGTACTCAATTTAGTCTTGCAACTAACGATTATCACCCAAATGAAGTGATATCAAGAACAACACATTACCAGAGTGAGACCTTCTCTCCTGGGTAATGTGTATCAGTAAACTAGTACTGAAGGACTGACTCCTTACCTTGGCATTCAACTCATCGACTATGAAGTGACAGAGGGCTGCTTTGAAGAAGTAATCCTTTGCGCTGTACTTCAACAGAGGATTATCCATGGTGTTTGCTCCAACCTAGGCATGGAAAGCAGAGTCAAATTTAAAATGTGTGGCTGCTGCTTCTTCTTTTTCCCTTTTTAAATTTAATTTATTGAGTTTCTTCTTTCCCTCTCCTGCATAGTATTCCATTGTGTAGATGTACCACAGTTTTTTGATCCATTCATTTACTGATGGGCAGTTAGGCTGCTTCTAGAACTTGGCCATTGTAATTGTGCCACTGTGAGCATTGGGGTACATTAGTTCTTTTGAATTGGTGTTTCAGGATTATTAGGGTATAATCCCAGCAGTGGAATCGCCAAGTTAAAAGGCAGTTCCATTTTTGGTTTTTGAGGAAATACTGTTTTCCACAGCAGCCACAACAGTCTACATTCCCACCAACAGTGCACCAGGGTTCCCTTTCCCTCATATCCTCGCCAGCATTTGTTGTCTGTTGATTTGTTAATAATGGCCATTCCGACCAGTGTGTATTTCACTACAGGTTAAAAAGAAAAAATCAATTTACTGAGGTAACACTGATTTATAAAACCATATAGGTTTCAAGTGTACAATTCAATAAAACATCATCTGCGTACTGCATCATGAGCTAACCACCCAAAGTCAAGTCTCTTTCTATCCCCATTTATCCCCACTTTGCCCACTTCCACTTCCCCCCACCCTCCTCTCCCTCTGGCTTTGGGAATACTGCTGACCCTGTCTATATGCTATAGATATATATTGTTTTTTAAATGGTTTCTTATATTAGGCATACTGATTCTCATCCACTGCCTTAAGAAACTACTTCTGTATCTTATATGTTAAACTATGAAATAAATCCTTTTAATACAGTATCACGAACTAGAAAATTTTATTAGAAGAAAAAATATTTAATTAAGTGTTGACCAGTTAAAAATGACTCAGAAGACTTCCACTTGCAGGAAGATGGAACAGACATACTTTGCTCTGTCTTTCCTAAGTACAAATGAAAGCCCAGTTATTTTATATAAAACAAATCAAAGACTGAAAGGTGAAGAGAAAAAAGCAGACTGACAGGGACCCTGAGACATAAGGGAAAACATGACAGTGAGTTCCCTGGGGTTTCTTTTTCTTTCATATACCCTTGACTTTTTATAGAGAAAGCCAGCCACCTATAAAAGCCATTGGATGAAGGAAAAAAAAATAAAGGGAATAGACAAAGAGTCCGCTGTCTCTAACAACGAAAGGACTAGCAAAGAGGCAGCTTAGCAAGACAGAAAATGTTAATACTGCTCTACTACAGCCAAACACCACAAGAAAACTGTGGCTCTACCCCCATCACATTATCAAAGGCCAAGGAGGAAACCAAGATGTCCATCTTATCGAGTCTGCAAAGAGGAGCTCAGCATTCTTGCCAAGGTGGCTTTAGAGAAAGCCAAAAGGGGAACTAATCCCTCATCCCTGCCAGCTAGTAATGAGCCCACCCTCCAACCCTGTAGCCAGGACAGTGGAGACCACATGAGGAACCTGGTTCTATCTCCATCCAGCAGGAACCAGATATTCTCACTTCCCAGCTGGTTTCAGAATTGGCCTAGTAGAGGTTTAAGATTTCACTATCACTTGGCAGTAGCAAGGACAACCCCAGCATAGAGATGGTGTAGGGTAAGCAGGAGCTGGAACAAAATGAGGGCCACTCTCCAGATGTCAAAGAAGGCCAGTGGGGAGCCTTAACTTCTAACCTCTACCTGGCAGTAATAAGATGACACTCTTCCCCAGCCAAAGCAGTGTTACAGAAAACTCACTGACAGAAAAGGTTTAAGTAATATCCAGTCTCATAAAATAATGTGAAAATGTCCAGTATTCAATGAAACTTACTCACGATACCAAAAAAAAAATCTTAAGCTGAATAAAAAAAGGCAACCCACAGATGACAGCTCTGAGATTGACAGAAATGTTAGAATTATCTAACAATGGTTTTGAAGGAGCCTTCAGAAAAATGCTTCAAAATAGCAATACAAGAAACACTTCAAAATTAAAAAAAATAAACATCAACAAAGTAAAAGAAATACACTGCAAAAAAAGTCCCAGAAGACATGAAGAACCAAATGGAAATTTTAGAACCAAAAAATACAAAACCCACATAAAAAGTGGATGGACTCAAGAGCAGTAGATGAATAGGACAGAGGAAAGAATCAACAAACTGATGACAGAACACAGAACATTAGAAATTATTGAGTCTGAACAACAGAGAGAAGACAAACTGAAAAAAAAAATACATAGAGCATAAGGGACTTATGCAACTAACACTGGGGTCCTGTAAGTCTTGAAAGGGGAGAAGAAAAAGAGAGCAGCTAAAACAGTACTTGAAGAAATAATGGCTAAAAACTTCCAAATCTGGCAAGAAACAAAAGCCTACGGATTCAAGAAGTTTAGTGAAACCCAAACAGGATAAGAGCAAATCTATCCATGCCAAGGCACACAAACTTCTGAAAACTGAAGAAAAAAAATTGAAAGCAGAGAAAAACATCCCCTTACAGGAGAAAAGAAACATGAATAACAGCCAAAATTTCTCATCAGAAACCACAAAGGCCATAAATGGCCCTTTTTCAAGTACTAATACAAACAAACAAACAATCAACCCAGATTGTATACTCAGGGAAAATATGCTTCAGGATTGAAAAGGAAATCAAAACATTCTCAGATGAAGGAAAATAAAAAGAATATGTTGTCAATATACCTATCCTAAAAGAATGGCAAAAGGATATTCTTTAAACAGACAGGAAACAAAAAAGAAGGAATCTCTAATCATCAAGAAGGAAGAACACAGCTAACAAAATGTGGGTGAATACAATGAGCTTTTCTTTTAAGTTTTCTAAATTATGTTTGGTGATTGAAGCAAAAATTATAACAGTAACTAATGTGGTTCTAAATGTATGTAAAGAAAACAAGACAATTATATACTAAACCAAGAGAGTAAAGAGACAGGAAGTAAAAAGGAAGGTAAGATTTCTATATTTCACTGGAACTGACAAAGTGAAGATACCATTAGCCTGTAATAAATTATAACAGCTAGAGCAATCACTAAAAAAGCCATTCAAAGATATATTAAAAAACACTACAGATAAGTCAGCAATGAAAATCAACATAAATACAAAGCAACATTTAAAATGGAAAATGTAAGCCCTAATAGAGCAATAATTACAATAAATGTGGTCTAAATATGCCAATTGGCAAAGTGAATTAAAAAGCATGACTTAACAACACGCTGTCCATAAGATACTCACTTCAATTATAATGATATAAAGAAAAGAGTGCAAAAAAGATATATAGAACAATCAAAAGAAAGCAGGAGAAGCCATGTTATTATCAAAAAAAGCAGACTTCAGAGCAAAGACAACTACCAGAGAATAACATTATACAGAGTGGGCAAAAGTAGATTTACAGTTGTGAGTACACAAAAATAGAATTTATTCTTGTATTATTATTTATTAATTGGTTATTTTCCATATGAACAAGTGTAAACCTACTTTGCCTCACCCTGTATAATGATAAAAGGGTAAACCTACCACAAAGACATAGCAGTTCTAAATATGTATGTAGCAAGCAACAGTGTCACAAAATATGTGAAACAAGGACAGATAGAAATGAAAGGAGAGATAAACACAACCATAATTATAGTTGGAGACTTCCACATTCCAAGCTCAACAATGGATAGATCTAGAAAGAAAACTGACAAGTATACAGAACTCAACAACATCAACAAAGATAATATAATCAATATTCATAGAACATGTCACCTAGGAGAGTGGAACTACAGAACATATTCCAAGAAAGGCCCATATTCTGGGCTATAAAACCAACTGCAACAAATAGAGTGTGTTCTCCAGAAACAATGGGTCAAACCAGAAGTCCGCAACAGAAAGATAACAGGAAAATCTCCAAACACTTGTAAATTAAACAAAATACTTCTAAACAACCCATGAAAATCAATAAATCCAATGAAACAAATTTAAAAAAATAGAACAATATAACAGTGAGACATAGCCAAAAGTGCTAAGTGGGAAACTGATAGAACTAAAATTGAGTGCACACGAAGAAAATCAGTAAGCCAAGTTCCCACTTTAACTTGCTACCAAAAAAAGCAAAATAAATCCAAAAACCTGGAGCACAGAAATAATAAAGGTAATTGTGACAACCAATGAACTAGAAAAAAGAAAAAAACAATAGAGAAAATAAATGACTTCCACCAAATGTTTAAAGAATAAACACTAATCTTATACAAACTCTTACAAAAAAAAAACAGAAGAAATGGGAATACTTCCTAACTCATTCCATGAGGTATTACCTTACTACCAAAACCAAACACATCACAAGAAAACAAAATTAAAGTTCAATGTCCCCTTATGAATATGAAGGAAAAATCCTCAACAAAATACTAGCAAAGTAATTCCAGCAACTTACAAAAAGAATTACCTAACTATAAAGTTAAGGATTTTGTCTGTAGTGAAGTCTGGCCTTTGCACATGACTCCTGGTAGATAATCTCTTAAACCCCTGTAATATCCTGCCTGGTAAGAGTGTTTTTCTTTACTTGGGGTTAGGAAGTGCGGTTCAACACACCCTGTGGAGAAACTGGAGGTTTTGAAGAATCTACTCAGCCACATGGATGGTCAATCACATCTACATGACTAAGCCCCAATAAAAACTTTAGACACTACATTCAGGTGAGCTTCCCTTGTTGACAACACACTATGCATATTTTCACATATTGTTAAACAAAGTAAATGCTATTTGTACAACTCTACTGGGAAGGACAATAGGAAGTTCCACACTTGGAACCCTCCTGGATCCTGCCCTATGACACATCTTACTTTAGCTGATTTCCATCTGTATACTTTTTTATAATAAACCATGACTATAACAGCTTTCCTTCAGTTCTATGAGTCCTAGGGAATTATCAAACCTGCAGGTGTTCTTGGAGACCCCTAAATTTTGCAATGACCAATTATGATTTGTCCCAGAAATGTAAAGTTGGTTCAATATACCAAAATCAATGAAATATAGCATTTTAGTAGAATTAAAAGACAAAAACTTTATGATCCTCTCAACAAATACAGAAAAAGCACTTCACAAAATGCAATACCTTTTGATGATAAAAATAGTTAAACTAGGAAGAAAAGGGAACTTCCTCAAACTAATAAAGGGCATCTATTAAAAAACCCACACCTGGGAGATGGAAGATGGTGATGGAGTAGGAGGGAGTGGATTTCACTTCCCCCTACACACAGGAGGAAAAACTGGCTAATCCATGAAGGAACAGAGCAGACAGAAACAGTACCCCAGCGTATTTGAAAATAAGAGTCTAAAAACTGTAGTGGACACTGAAAAACCAGAAAACAGACGGTAAGAAGGATATTTCAGGACAGCAAGGTCCCAGGGACAAGCGCGGGGACCTGGGTGCATTTGCAGCCCCAGGCCCGGCGCCCAGAGCGGGCACTCGTCCACCACAGACTGCTTGAAAGCGGAGGGCCTGCCACAGTCCTTGGGAGAGAGCCAGGTCACCTGCTCCCTTCCTCCCCGACAGACCAGGGTTTGAGTAACACCAGCAGAGTTCTGGTCCCAGAGAGGGGAATAAGGAGGAAGAGGCAAGACCCACGGGGCTGTGATTGATCATTCACAAGTCTGTGGTCTCCATCTCGGGAGAGCTGAGAGTCAGGCTGTGACGTGCACTGACCCCGATAGTCACCAGGCTGGCTAGAGAATTGGGCTACATGGGGCACCAGGCTGGAGTAGGAGGAATTTATCAAACAAAGGGGCTGGGGAATGTGCTGTGACAGCCCCACAGCTGAATCCCAACCCAACTGGGCAGAGACACCAGGTTTAACGGAAGGCACTGCAACTCCCTCCCAGTAGCACTGGGAAGGCTTTGGGCCCAAAACTGCTGGACCTGGACAAAGGCAGTGTAGCTCAGTGGGCACCCCTGCACTCCAGCCTCTACGGATAACCACTGGGGAAAAGTGCTGTGAAGAAAACCGGGACCCCACATCTAAGATATTGGGGAAAAGAGTCAGACTAGCTCTTGAGAGAGTGCTTGCAAGAGAGGCTGAATAAATATCAGTAAGGAAGAAACACTAAACCAATAATTCCCCAGCCTCCTGCAGCCAGCAAGACCAGAAAAACCCGTTTGGCCAGTTTGAAACCAATAAGAGGTGTTTTTTCCTTTTTAATGCTATTTTTTAAGTAAGCCTTTATTTTTCTATCATTACTTTTAAATTTCTCATTACTCTTTTATCTTTAATTGCTTTTTCCTCTCTTTCCTTCTTTCTCTAGTCTTTCACCCTTTCTTTCCAATTTGATTTCTTCTTTCTCCCTTCACCTGCCATTGTTTTTTTATTACCCACAAGTGAGAAAAAAACTTCGAACTCTGAAAGGACCTGAGGTGGACTCAAAGAGGGGGTAACCCAAAAGCTGAGCCAGTGAGACAAATTTCACTCAGCTATTGCAAGGAAAATGTGAGTTGCTGCATATTTATATTATTATTATTTTATCTTTTTTTCATTATTCCTACATCTTTTATCTCAATAGTATTTTTGTATTCCCCTTCTTTCTATATGGTCTTCTTTGCTTGGCAGGGTATATTGTACCATTTGACAGGTTTCCCCTGTTCTCTCTTCTACATTGTATTGCTAATTTACTGTCCTTCACGTGAATTGTGTTCCATCAGCACACTACTCAAAGTCCTAAACCCCTGTTCATGTGATTCAGATCACATAGATTCTGGCAAATGAGTGTTGCTCTAACATTATTGTAAATAACTGCAGTTCCACACAATTGTATATACTTCACAGCACCCTTCCCAGAGTTTAGCCCATGTCACAGTCTCCTCAACTCCATTATTGTGGAGATTAACACTATTCTCTCACACGCTACACCTATGTACTATCCTTTACTCTCACCTTACCCCAGAATCTGACCTCCCACAACTTCACTGCTTTCTAGATCCAACTCACAAACCATCACTCCCCAACAAGAGTCTTACCTTCTTTCAATCCTTTCTTAAAAGTGACTAGTTGGGTTGAAGTTCCCAGTTAACACAATACATAGCCAAAGATCTCCTATCTCTTATATATCGCCTGCTACTGTAAATATCATAGAATACTCCACTGCTGTCTTAAACCATTTTGCCTCCCCCTACAACTGAGCACAAAAAAGAGTAGGTGGAAGCGGTGAACACCAGTATACCTGAAGGAGACTGCACCACTGAATCTCACAGGCATTCTACCATAGCAGTTCATACCATAAACTCTGGGAGTCAGAACAAATTCATTTAAGAAGCGGAAGCTATCAAGAAGAGTCTCATAAACAATGAGAAGACAAAGAAACAATCCCCAAATGAAAGGAAAGGAGGAAGCCTCAGAAAGAATGCTAAACGAAATGGAAGCAAGTCAGCTATCAGATATTGAATTCGAAGAACTGGTCATCAGGAGTTCCACGAGCTCACAATAAACTACCAGAAATTAAAGGGGGAACTACAATGAAGTCACTGCAAACTATATCAGCATGAAAAAGAAAATAGAAAACATAAACAAGGGCCAAGAGGAAATGAAGAATACAATGGCTGAACTGAAGAACACAGTGGAAGGAATCAAAAGCAGGATGGATGAAGCAAAAGATCAGATCAGCGAGTTAGAGGACAAAGTAGAAAAAAACACCCAGAATGAGCATGTAAAGAAAAAAAGGCTGAGAAAGAATGAAGAGGGATTAAGAGAAATGCAAGACAATATGAAACATAATAATATCCGTAT